>JABUQX010057799.1:22500-30027 GCA_015478945.1 Trachelipus rathkii
AATACCATGAAATAGTATTTGTCTATGGGGACTTGAAACCAAAGGTTGGCGGAGACAGAGACGACGTAGCGGGTTCTTGGGTGGGGGGGGCTAAGAGTCAGGAATGACATAAGAGCGAAGTAGATATAATAGTGCATCGAGAATCGGGAATGAGCAGATAATTGGAAACATATCGTTTTAAATACCACCCAAGTCAATGTATGAGCCCACTGGACGGTTCCTGAAATCAAATTGACTATAGAACTATTAGTAAACTATTTCAGGAAAGACATTGGTAAGCTAAAACTTACACTAAAAAGAATAAAAAAAACTATAACAATCGTATATAGATAGTTACTGAAGAGGGTTGCTAATAGAAGCGCATACCAATGATGTGGAGAATAATTAATGAAACTATATAGCTGAATAAAAGAAACCCGCCGAACTACGGATGTGGTAATTACAATAAGTTATTAGAGAAGTAACTGAATGATTATTCCAAAGGGTGAGAGGAAGAAAAAATTGCCATGGGTTACCAGAATTGTCACGGGTTACCAAAAATACTGTCAAAACGAATGCTGACAGAAGAAAATTTGAGTTAAATTTAATGAAAAGTTATAAAAGTATAACAATAATGATGCACACAAAGAAAGTATGTCTTGTGGTTTTTTTTTCGAGCCGTCATGCTACAGAGTCATTGAATGTTCAATTGTTCACTACATTTAACAAAGACCACCAAACGAAGGAAGAAGTGAAAGTTACTAACACTTGAGATAAAATTCGGAAAAGCAGTAAATTCGGGATGGAATTGCAGTAGAATAGTAAAAAGAACTGGAATATTTTACGTATAGAGAAATTAGCAGCTCCAAATATAAGATCTATGATTATGGACAAAAATCAGAACAAATAAGAAAGCTGTTACTTATTGTCATACCCAGAATAAATAGAACGTTCCATTAGTATCATGAGCCACATAGAGTAAGATTTTCCTGCGATGGCAATTGCAAGGAATAAAATTAAACTACAAATTTCGGTAAAATTGTAAACATGGGTTTGTAAGGAAAAAAGGGCTTAAGGAAAGCCATATTTGTCCTGAGAATGTTGGCCGAGAGCTATGGAGGTTAATGAGATATTTACCTATATATACCTATTGATTGAAAAAAAGGCTTTCGGTAGAATGTGACACGAGAACTTGAATAAAGATCGTAATCAATCTGGATATTGACAAGAAAGATTGATGGTAATTAATAGAATCTATCGGAGACAGGAGATTCATACTGTGTTCAAACAGTAGGTTTATACTGTAACTTAAAGAGTAGGTTCATACTGACTCGAACAGTAGGTTCATACTGTGACTCACACAGTAGGTTCATACTGTGATCTAAACAGTAGGTTCATACTGTGACTCAAAGAGTAGGTTCATACTGTGATCAAACAGTAGGTTCATATTGTGATTCAAACATTAGATTCATACTGTGATTCAAACAGTAGGTTCATGCATACTGTGACCCAAGCAGTAGGTTCATACATACTGTGACTCAAACAGGTTTATACTAACTCAAACAGTACTTTCATACTATGACTCAAAAAAGAAGTTTCATACTTATTCAAAAAATAGGTTCATACGGTGACTCAAACAGTAGATTCACACTGTGACTCAAACAGTAGGATCATAATGTGACAAACAATAGGATCATACTATGACTCATAAAGGAGGTTCACATTCTGACTCGAACAGTAGGTTCATACTGTGAGATAAAACAGTAGGTTCATATTGTGACTCAAACAGTAGGTTCATATTGTCACCCAAACAGTAGGTTCATACTGTGACTCAAACAGTAGGTTCATACTGTAACTCAAACAGAAGGTTTATACTGTGACTCAAAACAGCAGGTTATACTGTGACTCAAACAGAAGAGCGAAAGGTCAGAGTTCTGGTTTGATTCCTCGTGCGGTTCATTGGAAACTATTTCCTTGAGAGCTCTTCTCACTGAACAGGGGGATGAGAAATCATAACGGCAGTGTAACGATATATATATATATATATATATAATATATATATTATATATATATAATATATATTATATATACCTATTATATAAATATATATTATATATAATTATATATATATTAATAATATAATATATAATATATATATATATATTATGTAGTTATATATATATATTATATATATAATAGTGTGTGTCTGTACGCGCTTGTGTATGAACTAAATCATAAAGCGCGATTTCATCAATGCCTCCTTCAATCAGTTCCATGACCCTAGGCCTTATTTTGTGAAATTGTGAAAAAAAAAAAAAATTCTTTTGAGAGCCAAAAATGTCGACCGGATTTCGTCGACTGTTTCTTGACGACTTAAAAAAAAAAAAAAAAAAAAAAAAAAAAAAAAAAGCAAAAGTCTCCCAATGCCTTCCTTCCTACCATGCCCATTATAAAAATTAAATTATTTACTTTCGATTACTCCTTGCCAAATAAAAAAAAAAAAAAGAAGAAAAAAAGAAATAGGCCAGTGATTGTCAGTAAAATGAGGATCGTTTGAGGATGGGGGATGGTTGGAGAAAACGGGAGATGGGGGAGAGGGGGATACATGTCATAGGTCTTATATAAAATAAAAATCGAATACCCATTATCGTTTATTCACTATATATATATAGATAGTATATAGTATAATATATATATATAAAATGATAGTTATATATATTATATATATATATATATAATATATTATATATATATATATATATAGATATTATATAATATATATATATTAGTAATATATATTATTAATAAATATAATACCTTTTAGTAGTAATTTTATCATATATATAAATATATATTTTTTTTTTTTTTACCGACTGGTAAATACTAAAAACAGATGTAAGTACATGACGAATGGTATATATATATATATATTATATATATGAATATATATTATATATAATATTATTAGTATATATATATAGTATATTATATATATATAAATATATAATATATAATATATATAAGTATATATATATATATATATATATAATATAATATATATATATATATATAGTATATATTATATATATATATATTATATATATATATATAATATATAGGGGCCACCTGACAAACGTACATCTTTTTAAAAATAGATATAGCCTATATATTAATATAATGAAAAAAACTAGCTGAATTTTAATTAATAGGCTAATAAGGAATACATATCAATTATATAATTTTTTTAAAATTATAGTAATAATAAAATAATAATGATAATAATAATAATCATGTTTTTATTAGGAATGTAACGGAATATTTTATAGAAGAAAGTGGGAGAGAGATCTTAGTGGGGGATATTAACTTTAAAATGCGAGAGAAGTTTCTCCAAAATAATCCCTCCCTCCCTCTATTTACTCCTCTCTCCCACTTATAACCTTTATAATATTCCCTCAGATTTTTTGCATTGCATATGTGGGTATTAGTCAAATATTTATTTATTTATTTCCCAAGCGACTGAGTGGCGAGGCAATGGGAAAGGGTTCGATCTCTCGACCGAAAACTAGGTAACAATTACCTATATAGAGTAGTACCCATGGGCACACTTGACGTGAGGACTTTAAAATAAAGAGAAAATTAATGTAATGATGATGTGGGATTTAAAATTTTAAATGCTTTAATATTTAAAGGCCCCAAAATATTAATTTCTCAAAAAGCCTCTACGAAAGAAAGAAAACATCTATTTAATTAAAAACCTATTTAAAAAATAATTAAAATATTTACAGGTGTATAAAAAATACAGGTACTTTTAAAAATGCATTCAAAAGTCGTTTAGAGACACCTGTCGGATATGAATTGTGGGACGAGGAGAGAGAGAGAGAGAGGAGAGATGAGAGAGAGAGAGAGAGAGCAGATGAGAGAGAGAGGAGAGAGAGAGGAAGGAGAGAGAGAGAGAGAGAGAGAGAGAGAGAGTAGAGAGAGAATGAAGACGGGGTGGTGGAGGTACATGTACGGTGGATGTTGTCCCAAAAGTACGGGAAGAAAGAATAAACTACCGGAGATCCTCTTTCATATTCATACACTTCAAACATTTTCAAACAAAATTTAAACACTCAACCTCCCACCCCCCAAAAAAAATTTGCCATATCAATGACAAAAAACGCTATATAATTCTACACTCGAAAACACACACACACATGAATCACAAAATAATCAGATATTCAGATAATAATTATTTTATCAAATACGCGATGGATGAAGACGATCCTACGTATTGGTGGAGAAGTGATTGTGCTAAAAACGTCAAGTTCATTCAGAAGATGCTATCTAGAATGGGACATTTACGATTTCTTCTTTTTTTATTTTTTTTTTTTTTTTTTTTTTTGTCCATTTAATACATAAAGTAGTCTGAAGTAAATAGATAAAAATGTTGATAATTAATATTCAAGCTTATAAGCAATGGACTTTAAAATTACTTCTAGCATTAAAAGATTATATATATATACTTATATAATAGTATATATAGCATATATATATATTAATATATATAATATATATACTATATAAATATATAGTATATATAATATATATATATATATATATATATAAGTGGTATTTATATATATATATGATTATTTAATTAATATAATATATAATATTATATAATATATAATAATATATATATATATAATAATAGATATATATATATATTAATATAAAATTTATATTATAATATATATAATAATATATATATATATATATATAATATATCCGATTAACCGTGACTGCTTTCGTAGAGAGAGGATCCGCATGGCAAGGGGCGGGTTCGATCCCTATGCCGGATTCTGTGGAAACGACCTATGAGAAGTTCACCTCCTAGAATAGGGCTATGCCCTGGTGTGAACTTTTATTTAAGTATATATATATTATATATAGATATATATATATATATATATATACTATTATATTATATATAATACTATAATATATATATATCTATAGTATTATATATATATTATTTACATAATTATATATATATTATATATAATTATATATACATATAATATAATATTTATATATATATACTATATATTATATCATTAATATTATATATATATATATTATATATAATATATCATATATATGATATATATATATATTATTATATATATTTATTTGAACAAATATAAAGTACGGAAAGAAAGAATAATTGAAAGGCCTATACAGGGAACGTATAGACAGGACAGCCAGTGAGATTAAGTTTACTAAGAAAGGGTCTGCTGTTTATTACACGGTTACTGCTACTTTAACGGAGGATAAAACCATCCATCCTGACGAATGACCGATCACTACTTCGGCTTTCGGGGGTCGTCAAAAAAAAAGCGCGGTCCGTAAAAAATCGCCCCAAAGGCCCACAAAGAGAACACCGATCAATTACCATTATTGCAAAAGAAGAAGATAGAAGAAAGAAGAAGAAGAAAGAAGAAGAAGAGATCTCTATCAGATTTCTCTCGTAGTTATAGTTTTCTGCAGAAGTATACCCACGTTAATCTAATAAAATTGTATAACTTGTGTTACAGTGAACGATACCTAAAAACCTTAATCAATAAAATATAATAATATAATAATATAATAATAATGAAATTAAATATATATATATAATATATATATATATATATATTATATAATATATATATAATGATAGTATATATATAATATATATATATATAGTATATACTATAATATATATATATATAGATATTAATATATATATATATCATAATATATATATATATTATATATATTATATATAATATATTATATAATATATTTATATATATATATATATATAATATTATATATATATATAATATAATATATATAATAATATATCATATATAATAATATATATATATATATAAATTCATAATCATAATAATAATAATAATAATAATAATAATAATAATAATAATAATAATAATAATAATAATAATAATAATAATAATAATAATAATAATAATAATAATAAATATAATATAATAGAATATTAATGATACTAAATAATAATAATTAATAAATTAAAATAAATAAAATAAATAATAAATAAAATAATAAATAATAATTAAATAATAAAAATAATAATAAAAATAATAATAAATAATAATATAATATTAGATTACATCAATTAACACTTGGCACACTAGCTACTAAACACATTGTGTATCATAAGCATATCTGATTTAGAATAGAAAGTAACATTACTAATGAATAGTCAATTTGGTATCTGTGCGTGTAGATCGAATCATTCCTTGTTTATCATTTCAATCCACTCAGCTGTTAATATCCTGCGATTTCTTCTACTTCTATTCTTGCCACACTGTTTTAAAAACAGGTTTATTACTGTGACTTTTCTCGCAAATTTATTGAAAAAAAAAAAAAAAAAAAAAAAAACTCTTAACCGTAATGGCGGTCCTGGTTACGGAAGGAAGGTAAGGGCAGTGTTGGGAGGAGGGGGGAAAGGGAGGTATATAATAGGTCATTGCTAGTTCGTCTTCGTTTCCTTGCGGCTGGAAATACAGACGAGGAAATTGGCAAACGATATTTCCCACTGAGTAATTGCGAATTCGAGTCCTCATCGTGATTGCGGATTCGGCAATCGTCAAGTTTTGCTTTAAAGTTGGTCTAAATTTACAGAGACAGACAGAACAGACACACAGACACAACAGAACATCAGCAGTACGTACAGGACAGACCAGACAGACAGACAGATAGACAGATAGACAGATAGACAGATAGACAGATAGACAGATAGACAGATAGACAGATAGACAGATAGACAGATAGACAGAGAGACACTCCTCCACAATGATTTTCAGATCAGACTAGATAGACAAGATAACAGACAGACAGATAGAATAGATAATAGATAGAAGATAGATTAGATAGAATAGATAGATAGATAGTAGACTAGATAGATAGTATAGAAAAAAAAATATTTAACAACAATTAGAGAAAATAAAATCTATCTTCAAACGATATAACAATGAAAAAATAATCCCATTAAAGAGAACAGGCCTTCCTTCCCCCAAAAGCCAGTCAAGTCCCCCCCCCCCCCAGAAATCCATTTCCTTTCGTAAAAATTATCCATCATATTAAGGAGCGAAAAAAAAAAAAAAAGAAAAAAAAAGAACATAAAAAAGCATGGCACAACAACCATTCTTGACAAAAAGAACTCTAAATCGGATAGGTTTCAAAACATGAAAGCACTAAATTTTGAAAAGAAAAAAAAAATCCATGGGGCAATACTTAATTGACAGAGATAACGAAAGATAAAGAGAACAAAAGACAAAAATATCAAAGATGAAAAGCACTCATGGAATAAATAAATAAACTAATAATAATAATAATGAATAAAATAATAATAATAAATAAATATAATGAAATAATAATAAAATATAATAATAATAATAATAATAATAATAATAATAATAATATATAATAATAAATTATAAAATATAATTTATATATAATAATATATCATATATATTA
>JABUQX010057800.1:0-28339 GCA_015478945.1 Trachelipus rathkii
TAGAAAACACCAGAAGAAATGCGAAAGACACGCTTTCTTTCCCGTGTGGCACTCCAAAACCTCATATCTTTGGTTTTCTTTTCTCCATTGTCTTATAAATCAGTTACAGTGGTCGCACAAAAATATAAACCAAATAGACACTATATCGATATAAAAGATCGCGAGAATTTTAACCAATCGTTACCAACGTGAAGAAAAAGGTTTTAAATAAATTGTGAAAAGTGAAAAATGCTCACTCTGAAGTAATTATTAACTATGGCGGTGAGCCAAAGAAATCTTACACCCACACCTTCCCAAACAGTCTGTTGACAATCTCGAGCGAGGGTTAATTAAAATACTTTTTAGTAACCCTCTCGATAACATATGTAAAAAGGAAGAATGTTTGGTCTTGACAAGCTGCGGTATATTCAAAGAGTTGATACGAGATATGCGCTTGGACTTAACATCACCACTGTGAAAAAAATTATACTTTGTAGGTGTTATCCATTTAAACTAGAAAAGAACGTTTTTCAATAGAAAGAAATATAAAAGAACTACTATGGGAGTACAGTGATCTTAAAAAAATAATGAAACAGGTATTTTCTCAAGCCGGAGTTTATAGTTTCGTCATAAGGAATATCCTTCATAAATGTTCATCTTATTAATGCATCCCAAAAGGACAATAGGCAAACATTTATGAGAATGTGTAACCTGGGGTGAAGTGGAGTGACAGAATTGCTTGAATTATTCTGTATCTACCTAATTCGAACAATTATAATAAACAACCTAGTGGAACGTTAAACACTAGAACACTACAAAAACGAAGTAGTATTGAATTGTTCAAGATACTTCCATAAAATTCCTCCTGATAGACAGATAAATCCCACTAACCAATAAGGTTTTCTTTCCTAACGTATATGGCAGTACTTTCAGATGCGTTGTCTCCTCATTGCCTGAGAGAACAGTGCTAAAATTTGCCCCGTGAGAAGGTGGCTGCCAACGAACATATACAAACAATATGCAATCTAATATAACTAATCAACTACACTAATCTTTGCCTGAAAGAGGTCTCCCCTGATGGAGACTGAAAGCGTGGCATATTAATGTAACTTTTTTTAATTTTTTTTTAAATTATTTTTGTCGCTTATCTGTTTTTTTAAATCAATATGTGTCTTTTGTTTTTGTGTAACTAAATAACTGGAAAATTTTAATCCAAGCGGACTTCTTCCATATTCTATATCAGGAAATGGCGAATCAAATACCTCGAGGACCTTCAAGTAGTTATCTCATTATATATATAAGACATTGTATATAATATCTGATAAAATATGAGTAGAATGATAATAGTAATATTACCCATAGGAGAGAATATATTTAGGTAGTATAGTCATATACTATATATATATATCTATATAAGTATTACAAAATCGTATATAGTATAGTATATATTATATATATGATATACTATATTAGTATATATTATACATATGATATATATAGTATCATATATTCGTATATATATATATATATATAATATAATATATATATATATATATATATATATATAGTTATCTATTATCTTTATTAAATAGCATATAAATAAAATATATATATATATATAATATAAATATATCAATATATAAATAAATAGCCCTACAATAATAATAATAATCATAAAAATAATAATAATTATATATTATTATATGTTATAGAGTAAGATATTATAGTAAGTATATATATATAGTTATATATAATATATAGTATAATAACATATATTAATATATACTAGTATATATATTTATGTTTGATATATATAATTATATATGATTATGTATATACTATTATAAATATAGGTATATATAATATAATATATAATATATGATATAACTTATATTAACTTTATATTTATATTATATATATATATATATATAAACTTTTTTACTCAAAAATCTAATTACTAGAACAATGATTCACAGTTCGATCGGCTTACTTGTATCGATTCACACCAAGTAGGAAGGGAATT
The DNA here is from genome assembly GCA_015478945.1 of Trachelipus rathkii. Taxonomy (NCBI): domain Eukaryota; kingdom Metazoa; phylum Arthropoda; class Malacostraca; order Isopoda; family Trachelipodidae; genus Trachelipus; species Trachelipus rathkii. The sequence goes on from JABUQX010057800.1 coordinate 2,003, forward strand.
ATATTAAAATGTTATGGAAAGATAAGTGAATTATTCTTTTTACTGTACTTTCTTAAAATTTTAAATTTCTATAATATATTTCCGAATGATTTTTAATTCCATGTTCAGTTAGAGTTAAAGAATCTGCATGTTATAAAAGCATTTCAATTTTAGTCTATATATTTACCTCTAAAAGTTTTGTCCAAACGAGAGATTTAAGTTGATTTTAATAAAGTGTAGCAATTAATATGTAAATTCGAGCGTTAATTTATATATAATGAATTAATATGATTTAATAAATATAATACAAGCGAGCTGGAAGCCGGTGTGTTATAATAGTACAGAATGACTGTATGAGAGAGAGCGTACTATCATGACTAAAGTTGGTGAAAAAATGTGGTATTTTAGATAATATAATAAAGCACTATGTCTAGATGCTAAAATAACGGAAAAATTATACTAGTACCCGTAAGAGAGACTTAGCTCCGCAAGTAACCTATGCTTATATGGACAACACAATAACTATTGCGGACAAGCATGTGCCAGACAAGACCCTTACATTTCATGTGTGCTCTTTAATGCAACATTAAAACGGCTATATTCTAGTATCACTGCCTTCAGTGTCGCTTGGCATAATTTGTTTTAACTATATAAGATGAGGTCGTCTTACTTTTGTGTTGCTCTTAGACTTACCACATTATTCAATGAGATCCCGTGTCCAAACACGCTAGTAATTACAAAAGATTCGTCTCAATTCCCGGCGAGTATCTATTGTATCTTCATTATTTTTTTACTTTAGTATAATCATATACATGATAATTATGACAAATTTTAACAGTGCTGTCAATCCTTAAAAAGACGCTCCATTCAGTAACCTTAGACTCATCATCTTGTTTTGACCGGTCGATAAGCACCAGTCAAACTCATATTCACCCGCTGAACTGCGAGCGTCTAGTCGTTATCTCTGCCAAATTTAGTGTTGTAACTTCTTATTCAAACAATTAAAATCACCATCGACATCCCGCAGTTGCTGTAGTAAGTCTTCTTGCGAACGACATAAACTTCCTCCCAATTTTTTCTCACTTCCGGAAGGACCGTTCTTTCCCCTTAATCTTTGCTCACCTTTAGCTCACGTTCCGCGTATCCTTCATAACCTCGGGGTTGCCCTCTCCACCTACTATATCTTCACGCCCCAGCCGACCCAGTTTCCACTCGTCGTGCTAGCTAGTCGTAAAATAAGAGAGTGTGTGGGTCCACTAAAGCCGCGCATACTCGTAAGATTATTAACGTGTCCCTAATTATTGGTTCCATTCAAACCGATAAAAGTATCTATAACTTAGAAGTTAGAAAAAAATAGTTATAGCATATTTATATTATTGAATACCACGCTATACACTTGATAGACATTCAAGAGTCTTATTGTTACGCGTATGAGATAAATATCTTCCGAATGTCATGAGGTAATATTATAATAGTGTATGTATGATATGCTGTTTATTATTATCACGTATCGTGTCAAAATTCTTATACCCTATTAGTTATTTTCCTTTCCATGTTTAGTGTACATTAGTAGCTCTTTGTTATCCTGACGAATTTTGGCCAGCCCTTTCTCCACACCCTGGTTGGGCTCGGGAATTAAAACGGCCTTCCTTACATCACTTTTTTTTTCCCACTGCGTTAACACATAGCTGGTATGATCAATCCGCTGGATATACCAACCTTTTGGCTCTCGTTTGTCTTTCTGGTATAATCATATTATAAATTCCGAGCATTTTAATTCACATATCACTTATGATTAAACACGAAATGATTTACCTGCCTCTTTCGTTATTTAATTTCTGAGAAATTATACTGGTATCAACATGCTTTACTTGGATAGATAGTGAGAACTTAGAACATAACAAAGCTTCTAGACTTTGAGAGTTTGAATCTAAATGATTTAAACGAGTGCGTAATTGAAATTGGTTTACATCCCTGTGAAAGGATGGTCAACATCTTACTTGGGGCTGCAACCGCCTGCTTGTGGTTTTACACTATTCGAGGCGATGTTGATATTACTTGGCTTTTATTCATATTCCCAGTCCTAACATATCCGTTTAAGTTTGCTTCATTCCGAGATTTTGGGGCTTATGTGCGCGATATGTTAGGGGCCTACAGAGACCTCAGCTTTTGGTGCTTAAATATAACACTTTTAGTAAAAGCAGATTATGGTCCTGCTATTATTTAAGGCTGAAATAGGGCCATATGACGTGGGTATATGTTGTACTATATTCAAAGGTATCATTTGGAGGGACGTCAGATCCGAAGGCATCTTAATACAAAAAAATTCTGGAGGTGTATCTTCAGTTTAATCAATTATCTTAAATGGGATGTATTTATCCATGAGTCGAAAAGTTGTTCCGATATCAGATATAAACTTATTACAGTATCTTGAAGCTTTTCTTATTTTCCAAAATTCTAGTCCTAATAAGACTAGATGACAATCCAGCTCAAGGATGGGTTTATTCTAACACTGTAAATATCCCGTTTAGTTAAGTTTAATATGTTTTTTCTTATGCTGTATTCTAATTTTTTATTGGTTCGCTGAAGAAAAGAAAGATAGTGACTGTTGCCCCACGTTAGTGCAAGTCAATTTAACCTTCTTTACAGAGCGTTTCGAGTGTACTTGAACGTTTTGCTTCTTTTCATCTTTTGTGAACTATGAAAAAATATTTCAACATTATACATTTAAAACAGTTGTAGATTTAAAAAAAAAAATATGTACATATGTTGTTATGTAAAACTGTAGAGTTGGTATAATAGACTGATGAATGCAATTTGTTAGGACGTCCCTAATGACTTACAGATTTTAAGTTTTTGAACATAAATAGATAGAACTAATTAAGTTATGCTAAATTTAAAGGTTACGCCTCTATAGCAAGTTATTCCACTTTGCTCATAGCTCTCAAAAGTCTCTAGATGTCATGGTTTATAAGCTCAAATTAGGTTGTAAGGTTATTGATATACGGCATAATAATCGGAGATGATTACATATTGGTATCTAGGGAACAGTTTTAGAGCCGGCTATAAGGGGGGAATCTACGCGACGATATCCTGTCATATACATGTTTTCTCTTTCCCCATCCGCATCATGAATTTTTTTGCGGATCAGTCGGATAGTATTCCATTTACCAATGAATATGAAATCTCCAAAAATTGTTTTATTTGTTTCCTCAACTTTCTGTAACGCAAGATGTTTCAAGACTCGTTGAAATAGTAGTTTATACCATGCTTAAGAGGATGAGATAAATAAATGAAGCTTTCTTGCTTAATGCTACCAGCAAACTCAAAGCTGAAAGGCGCCGACCAGGTTATGATAATAAAAACAGTAATTTTTTAGGTTAATTTGTAACTCCTCTTTGATAATAAGGGCCGCGAGAAAATTTTGAAGACGGTAATCTAAGACCCATAAATTAAGAGAAATATCCAGAGAATTCTTGTACTATGTGTCATGACGACATTTTCACTTAAAATGCTATCTGGAGAGATAGACTTGAATACATATGAGACTGTGTTATAGCGCTGGATTCATTTAAACTCTAGCGACTTCGCTAAGCCCTTGAACAGTTGTTGGTCTTGGTTGATTCAGCAGGACTGACTATATAATCATTGCCTTTAGTTGAGGGATACCAGAACTACGGATTATCACAAATCTTCAATCAAAAACAATTATGCATCTGCAATAGCCCAACTGTTCTCACATGCATCCATTGATATGAACAAAAACCTTCGTAACAAACGCAAATATAAATATTTGCTAATACCACTGCCGTAAAGTCACAGAGGGTTAAAATATATTTTAATATAAACGGTATGTTATGAAAATGCTACTGCCAAATGGGCAGCAAAAATTACAATTCATGTCTCACCAATGCTTACAGAAAGAGAAAATAGGAGGATTACAGCGAACAGACACACATTTACCATCTGTTAGCGCAACCATTAGCTGAAATATCCAATGAATCTGTTACTTCATTGAGGTTCTTCCTTAATGACGTATCTTATCAGCGATGAAAAGAGATCCTTAGGTTCAGTAGGTGTCAAACCAGATTACTCTTGACATCTGATCTAAGATTATCATAAAGTGAAAAAGCATGAAGATTCGTCGAATGGTTTGATGGCTTCATAATGTGAAAGTTTTCCTACATCTTGCGAACTCTTCACGAGGCTTCGAGAGGAGTGATTTAGTCATTTGCTCCCCCCGGAAATACAAATACCAATGAGTAAGTTAGTTCACTTAGTGAACCTTATTTCAGCGAATGCAAAACTCATTTAACAAAGAAAAAAGAAGCATAACTCCCGTTGAATGGGTGCCTTCGAAAGCTTTAGTTATTTTGAAGGCAGTAACTTTGAGAAAGATTAATTAAATTTCACAGTAAATTATTATATTAATTATTAAAGACGTGATTTTGCCAAAAGAGGTGGTTCGCAAGGTCTGCAATAGCAGCTATGGTTTATGATTCGAGAGCAGAAAGAGTTGAGCGCCACGTCCCCGCAGTTGTATGGTATATGATATGAATATAATAGTTAAAATAGAATCTATAAACATGACTTAATAAGATTAGTAAATTGATATATATATGAAGGGGATAATATATATATATAATATATTATACACTAATATATTCTGGTGACTTCTTAGTCACTCGCCACAATAAGAAGAGATAGCATGACTCCCTCACTTCATATATATATAATAATGTATATAATATAATTATATTGAGTACTTGAGGCTAACCTCTAAACAACTTCAACAATCCGCGAGCCCGCTAATTACGCAATCCCAAAGAACGATACGGGCAACCTAAGCCATAAGGAGAGCTTCGAACTCTTTTAATTATTATGTACTGAGGAACACGATTGAAAATTACATATTATTATTATATTCTCTTACTCATTTATTTTGAAGACGGTTGACTGTTAAGATTTAACCCTGTTTAATTTGTTCCGTTACATCTTTGTATGCAAAAGATATAGCGCTTTGAAATCGATTAACGCAGTTAATTTTTTTTTGTTAACCGTTAGCGAATATACTACAGGAGCGAGAGTTAAAAACTGTATCCTCATTAAACGTGACCCACATTCACTTTTATATAATATATATAGTATTATATATATACTATATATATATATATAGTATATATATTATATATTTAAATATAGTATACTATATATATATATATATATATATATAAATACTCTCGCAAATAGAAACCAGAGTCTTATAATTTGGGTCATTAATTAAATAAAATGAACTTATTGTGAGCGGAAGAGCTAAAGACTAAAATGGTGCCCTCCTCTGGTCGAACACAACATGCATGTTGCTGACTGAGAACGACATACTCGGTACGACTCCATCAATTGTCACTAAATGAGCCATCTTCTTTAGACCTCAGAAAATTGAATTCAGGCACATGCTTTCAAAATAGCGCCAATCCAGCTCCTCTTCAAGGCAGATCATCTAACAGGTTTTCACCGCTGTTTCTATCTCGACCTCCGTACATTAAACCTCAGGATACATGCTCTTACCGCGTGGGGCCAAATTCCTTGTAATTTGCATCATATATTATAACCCAGAAAAGGTAATAGATTTCAGCGAAACAGCTTGGTCCAAAACCGACCGAGCATCTCGTCCTTCAAGGCGATAGTTTGCGAGTTGAACATGCCGATACGCGCGTTTTTGTCAAGAAAGAAATCAGGGTAAGAGCCCATACCTGTTACGATCCGTCATTTTCACGCCCACATCTGCACAGCCGACACCTCGTCCATCGCTATGAGACCAAAGTCGTTCTCCTACGACATCTCATTAACGACACCGCTCCCCTCTTTACCAGTGCGGACTTTCTACCGCCCAGGCCGATTGGACCTACCGAGCCGCACGTTACGCACGCAGCTCGCCACTCGCTCACTCGCTCTGTCTCCCCATCCAATACCCGATACAACCCGTCACCCCGCACACACACTCAGCACACATGCACGTACTGCAGTATCCGTCCAACCCTAGAGCCACCGATGATGAAGAGAGGCAATTTTTTTTCTTTAATCTTGACTTATCTCCCACAGTCAGTTCTTTTAAACGCATTAATTTCTTTAAAAGAGTACCCTAAAAAATATCAAATTGGTGACGGTATGAAACTATGAACACGTTGCAAAGTATCTTAATCATTTATTAACTCTTACAGAACGAGGGAAAGAACGGTGGGTTATATGAGCCTGTTGATTATTGGAGAGGGGAGCTCGGGTCGTATGCTTGAAAAGCTGTTTCCTGGATCTAACTGTTTCTGGGGTGAGTGACATGGCTCAGGCGGTTTAGAGCGTCCGGTATGTGTTTCCAGTCGAGGACGCAGAGAGCACAAGCCATCACATAGTGGGTTTCGACCCCCAGCAGGAGGCAATTTTCTTATAAATACTGTCCTACATGGTTCTTTATTTATTATAATATATATATTTATTATATATTATAAATATATATATATATATATATATATATATATATATATATATAATATATATATATATAATATTAGTATATAATATATATATATATATAATATATATATATATTTTTGAGACGGTATTTAGTACAACAATTGCTATAAATACTCTGTAAACTGTTCTTTGATAATCTAGGTTTTTGTGTTTCGTTTATCGAATATTTAATTGGCATCAGAAACACCCGTGGTCAGCCAAACGGATTTTGAGTTTGTGATATTCAAAGATTTGTGGTTTTTTATTTCTTTTAGAATAATTTTTTGAAAAACCTTTCCTTCAAAGGTCGTCGTGAAGACTCAAATTTTAAGTGATTAGATCAAAAAAGAATATAGGTGTGCTTAACACTAACCTCTGTGAAAGAAGATTTTAATGAATATCAAGTTAGAAGAAATGACTTCTGCATTGTAGCAGAAGAGCAGCGCAAATAGAACAGGATAGCTTTTATAGCTACAACATCACTGGTACACCGGTAAGGACAAGACGAAAGAGATTAATATCAAATATCAATAATATCAATTTAGAAGCAATCACCACCAACGTCGAATATTTCAGTATAGAGACACAACCTCTGCCATGGTAACGAGCCAGTTCTTTATGGATACGTGGGCCAAATCTTCCATAAAAAATTGAATTTTTTGAAATCTTGTCATCCATTTTTTTATGATGGTCTAAGTAGATTTGTAAGGTAAATGAGAGGGCAGAATTGGCTAGGCATGAGTTGAGCATAAACAAGATTCTCAATTCCATCATCGCCGAATATATAAAAACATATGTTCCGCATTAATATAATACTCAATAATATATTCGCTAAAAAGCTCTTTTAGGAGATATGGGAAGAGACTAGGTAATAATATAAAATATATAATTATTAAATAAAGAACACAACAATAACTGACGGTTATTTTTATATTTCTGAATAGAATACATTGTTTTATGACGGTATCACTTGAAGTTGTCCTACAAGCTGAGGAATTATCCACGGGATAGCTATAGTATCGCAGAGAATTCATTAAGAAAGTTATATATAAATTGTTGATTAAAGATGACCGTAATTACGTATCTGTGAAAGAAACCTTACTGCGATGGTATCAGCAAGAAGAAAAGAAGAAGGATGTGAACAAATTGAAAGCATACCATTCCGCGTACCGAACACCAGGTGAGAGTGTTCGAATGTATGCACTTCGCTTGGAACATCTGGCCAGAAAGGCATATCGCGGTCTCGACATGAAAGAGCATGATTCTTTACGAACTGCCAAAGAAACTTTTTCTGGCTTATAAGTTTGAGCACCAGCGGTTAAAGGAAATAGGGTTGTTATAGAGAAAAAGAGGATATAACAGAAATGAATATTAGATTATACTAATATATTAACTATATGCATAGGAAGAAAGAAGACTGTAATATATCGAGACCTATATGTAAAGGTCGAAAGATGATCATGATTAAGCGGACTCGTATTGACTAGAGACCTATAAATATAATGGAGTATATAAATCAATACTATAGCAATAGTTCGGTAAATAACAGCTTATAACCTAACTAATTAGAAACAAAAGATCAGCAATCACAAATTATGACCTAGACCTAGCAAAAAGAGGATTTGGTATTCTTATTTAACTTTATGGATATATAGATTAGTATAGTTAATCCCTTACTCACAAGGTTTAGTTGATATCATCTTGATTGTTGGCTTTATATTTAGTAAAAGATCTATTTGTCATACATCATCTTATACAATAACACAGACCCACTTACAAAAAAAACCTGTAGTTAAATCATGAATTAATTAAATAAAAGAATTATCGAACTAATTACAAACCATACTTAACAAATACCAGAAGAGACACAATAGGTCACAGTAATTAGGAGTTAGGACCACAAAGAACAGCTATTGGGAGTCGCTAGTGGCGACTAATGCTGTGGATTATTGTGAGGCGCGTCGAAATAGCCGCGCGTCCACAACAAATAAACCAAAGAACTGAGTAGTTTTATAAGTATTCCTCAGCATAATGCATCAAGAAGTATGCGTCAGTATTAAGAACGTAAGAAGGTACTAAATGTACAGGAGACCGCACTCTCGCGTAATACCTGCAAAATTTCAAACACACAAAATCTAAAAACACACAACGGCAAAACATAGCGCTTCCAGCAGAGGTATATATTTAATTGAAAGTGGTGTCTCTCTTGACTCTTATATGTCAGGAATTTAACTGTTACGACATGTCATGGTTTAGGACACGGGCCCTCCACGCAGTACTTCCAAGAAACCAGAGATCATGCTTCCAAAAAAGACCAGCACAGGCCTCTGGGCAGGATCAAACTTAGCATGTAAAGAGCAAGAAATTCAACCACATCTGCGATTGATTTAAACAACAGTCACTCGCCTGACACGTGATGAACCTCTTCCATCCCATGGAAATTTTTCAAAACCTCATGTATTTATTGTTCGATAGCCTACATTATGAATGGCCAATGCCATGGGACCTGCAGATTTTAGATATCATGCTCGAAGCTTTATAATCTCCAACCGCTTTCCTGTCCACGTCTATAGAAATACGTTCCTCTCTGGAATCTTCTCATCGGAGTTAAGTCCGCGCCTAGTGGAGAGTGTTAATCAATGACTCCCAACATTCAAACAGTGTATAATCCGGTCTTTCGTCAGGTTTGGCAGAGAGACTGGTGTATATGTATTACATCCTATCTCTCTTACAGTAGCGTTGAGGAAAATTAATGATGCAAAGAATAACAGTTAGATAGATTATAGTTACCTATATGTGTCTGTTGAAAATAAGAGATTAGATCCCTTAACTGTTGTCATTTTAGAAATTTATGCTGCTAGTACCTATCTCTTGCAGAGACAGTAGTTTTATTCAGATTAGTACAGATATGTAGTAGATTTAGAATGAATTGATGGTGAAAATGGGTAGATGAATATCATGAGTAAATAGTAAGTTAAGATATAGTAGTAGATGTTCACTTCTTCTTTTATTTGTATAGATCCAATAGTATAATTTTCCTAGTAGACTGTAATCGTTCTATCTATAAATATATGAGAAACTGTAGAAGTGATAGTGGTTTTAAAGGGAAGTTAGGTCAAGTAATGTAGATAATATCAATTATTATTATGTATAATATTAATATAACTCAGATATTTAATATATATATTTAAGTTAGTAGTGATAGGCATGGTTGATCAGTGTAATCAAACTCCCAAAAGAAGACTGAAATCATCTCAAAATAGGAGTCAACGAAGTTGGAATGTAATTATCATATTGATTTATCTCTGAGCTAAGAAACCCGACTTGGAGTGAAGAGTAATTTACAAACCGAAGGCAAGGGTAGATTCTTATATTTCAGTCCTATGGTCTGATCTCTTTAGTGGTTTGCGTGTCCTTATTACTGTGCAGAATATGTTTCGTGGAATTCTTATTGGGTAGCATTATGATTGACAGTAGGGTACTGGGGTTAGTCTGATTTAGTATTTCTTCAAATACTTTGGTCTCCCCGATTAGCCTCAGCGTATGTTATAGTTTGCATCTTCCGCGGACTGTTTAGGCATTCAAGAGCTATAGCGGAGCTTTACATGCGTGATGCTATGGTGGTTTCCATATCGAACATTGACTGAGTTCAATAAATTATCTACCCACTTAACTTTTTTCTACGAAAATGGTGATTATTTATTCAAGTGCCACTCTACCATCTTTTCTTCATTTGTTCCACACGGAGTATGATTAGCCTGTAGCTAATGGAGTGCTTGGTGCGAGCTTATCGTTGTAAAGAACTTCTCTATATCCCTGACTATTGTCTCGCAGGAGAGCTTCATAAGTTCGTTCGGTGTCAAGAAGATGAGAATTGTGTAGCAAAAGGTACACTACTAGTTTCTAACAGATCCCCTTTACTTTGTTTGATGTTTCTGTCCAACTCGTATCCATTATGGTTTCTCCCTCTTATCTTGTCGAGTATTTGTGAGATTATTTATAAAAGGTTATTAAATCTGAATACCTACTCACCCGATTACGTTGCGTTGTATTTCAAAGAAAAAAAACAACCCTACATCATCATAATCCCGTTTCCGGGTGATCATTAGATCCTTTAAAATTATTATAGTACGTCCATAAAATTTGAAGAGCCCGGGACATTCTTAATCCTACGGAACGACCTCATTATATCCGAAAAAACACTCATCATATTACGTACATCTACTACCTGTTATATATATGTTGTGAACAAAACTTCAAGAGTACAAAGAACACTACAGGTGGCAGTTGGTCAACCACTATATATTGAGATCTGAGATTCTACTTATTACAGTAGTTTATCTTGTGTACGAGGGCCCGGTTAGAAGAAGGAATTTAGCTTTTTTCTACTTCATACTCTATAATAACTAAGGACAAATAAGCAAAGAATTAATTTAGAATTTTAACTAAGAGCGCACCAGGCTGCAACTAAGTTCTAACTGGTGATCATGACGTAGGGGTAGCATTACATATCAATTACTCATATATATTCACATTTAATATTGAATCTGGAATCCGATATCATGAAACCCTTTTCGTATTCCGATCCGCCGGTATCTTCAAAGGACCTCTCTGCCCAGGAATATTACGAATCAACAATGCATATGAGATCTCCTGGAGTAACAGGATAATTCATTCACGGACCTATGAATAGGTCCGAGCCCCGTACTAGCTCCCAGTACGTACTTCAGTCCAGGAATACCAGACGGATAACTTTACTTATCTATGCACATTGATTATCGACAAATTGACAGCATTCAACAAAATCTGATTCATTTCCTTTACCAAATCTCATTATTCCTTTTTCCATAACATAAAATCAATGTTAACGGGAATACTTATTATTCTACCACAATAGACCTTATAAGGGTTTATTAAATCAGGTTACTGCACGATGGTAATACAGATCAGAGCAAAATAGAAGAAGACAGGCATTTTCCACTGGTCATCAGAGTTTACATGATACAGTTGAAAGTGTAACACTGACAAAGAGGGTTGTTGACAAACAAGGTTGGTGTCTAGTTGTGGGTAGAATGTATTTTTGGGGATATCTAGACTGGGGAGTAGGAACATAAGGACCACTATGCTCCTGTACATTTTCTGGAGGATAATAGTTAGGACTTTTAAAATAAGTTGATGGGAAAGAAGATTGTGACTGGACTTGTTGTACATAAGGTTGAGATTCAGGAACAATTTCTGCGGGATAATCATAAGTACCAGTATAAGATTGAGAATGAGAAGGCAACCTATAATTTTTGGCCATTCGATCAGTTGAATAAGTAGGAATGGAATTTAAGGGTCTGGGTCGTCTCTTTTTATTGATTTGAGGACATGTCGGATGAGAACTGTAGGGAACAGTTCTAACAGAGATTTTATGAATTTTAAAAAGATTTCCAACTCTATTCATTAATGACTCCAAAAATAAATGGTTAGGATGTAAACCATCCAACAACAAAGGTGAATTTAAGGTTAAAGTTTCTTTATTGAGGTACTTGCTATGAGGGGTGACATGAAGTACTCCGCCTTTAGCAATACTCTTATGATAAAAATCAAATATGTCAGTTCCTCTGATGACATTTTTCTCCGGCCATTGGTATTTCGTCTCCATCAGTGATTCAAATAGGTGATAGCTAGCAATGGAATGTTCCTGCATCTTTTCCGGGGAGAGTATCGGATCGTTAAGAGTATACTTGGAATATTTAGTGCCCCAATCACGGATGATGCGCTTTTTATTATAAGCATGCATATCTTGTATCGGTGGGATGAACAGATAGACCTTGGATTGTGGATTTTTCGTCTTAGCTGCTTTGGTGATTTGCCTCATGATCTCGGGGACTATATCCACGGACAAATCAGTAACAGGTTCGAAGACCATAGCAGTATTCTTGTCTTGATCCTGTAATTCTTTTCTCTTCCAGGCCATAGTTGTCAAGGCCCATATTAATATGGTTTTAACATCAGGGGTCATCAGGGTTTGAACCCTTGTCAAACAGGAAGAGATTGTGCGGCCGGAAGAATAATCAGCTCTGACTGAAATACCATGTTTGAGTCTTAGGAACTTTTTCTGATTTTTGAAGAGTGCAACCTCGGAAGAACCCACTGCTAACAGCAATGGCATGTTTACTGGTTGAACCGTCCGTATTACTCTGGGATACCGACAGAGATGTTTCTTAGCCAAATCAATTCTGAAAAGCATAATATATTTGTCAATAATTGAGCCTCCATAGAATTTCCAATCCTACATAACATGCATGAAACTGCCTAAGCTAAGGTAAATTTATAAATTATCAGTTTTGTATCATTACAGGAAGAAAAAAATGAGTTAGAATAAACTAAATCATTTTCATCTTCCCAAATTCCTCTAATATGGATCACAACAAAATTTCAAAAGAGATCACATTATTAGATTGAGAAGATGGGAAACTGATTTATGGTAGGTATAGGTAATTCTAGCAAAGGTATTATATGTGGAAAGCAGAGATTGATTTAATTGCTATAGTAGAATTTTGAATTTGCAACTATTATATTATAGAAGTGAAGTGGAGTATTTTAATCAGTTTCAAGGGAGTTAGTGCAGTATACAATTTTTGATGTCTGGCGGTTCAAAATATATTGATTGGTGGATACATGAATAATTTTTCACTCCACATTAGTGGATTCAGAGGGAACGAGGGTAGTCATCAAGCATCTACAACCGGATATAAAAGCACTGTGGAAAACGCGACGATACACAACTGAGGAAACAATGAAGCTGGGGATTTATAATCATATGCTTGTATCCCTATTACACTCAACGTTAAAGAGATGGTTAATGGGTGGAAAATACCTCTTTTCCACAAGATCTATTTTTATAAAAACAATAACTTTTATTTTACGAGAACCCTGTAGGTCCTATGAATTTGGAACGAAGAGACCCTAACCGATTCTATTTACCGCCGAATTATTGCATCCTAAGTTCTATGATACGGTAAAATTGAGTTTCTCTCATTCTCAATGGAACCGAGGTAATATAATTATCTTGTAAATATTATGTTATAATTTTAAAAGCTCCTTATTCACTCATCTAACAACCTGTCATGACAAGCAGTTTGAGCCAGAGGGAACGGTAATATAATATATTAAAATTATTTATTATTTATGTACAATTAATTTATTATTGATAAAAAACATAATTATCAATTTAATTAATTACATGTGGCTTCCATATTTATTATAATATTATATAATAATTGTGATGTATAAAGTTTCATATGCAGATATAGAGGAGGTATTTGTGCGGCAGTGTGTATTATATATACTACTAGGGGATGAGAAACCACTTCCTGAGATATAGTATTTGGTATATATATTAATAAAAACCTCAATATATATTACTCATAAATATACGTGTATCCTTATATATATATAATATCGGTTACACTATCATATATATATCATATTTACCTTAATATTTTTTTTAAGTGATTAATTCTTCCTTTTTTTAAAGATTTATTTTTTCCATCGTGCGGAGAAACTGCACATTCACTCTTCAAGACATTATTTTTTTTTTCGTTCTTTTTCAAATGCACTTTCCCCGCCAAAGCGTCCTTGGCCTAGGCAACGGCGTATCATTTTCTCGAGAGAATCAATTCACACAAGATTTTTAGCCTGAGCATGAGTACGCCTCTCTTAAGAATCATTGCTCTCTGCACCTCTTCTTATTCTATCACGACGAGACATTTCATGTATAGCGCGTATAAGCGTCAGATTCACTACAGATATGAAGATCAGTCATACTATTTACAGGAGGGCTCTTCCGTCTGCAAGTGTTGAAACAACTCTTTATCTTCGCGCACGCCATCACACTGGGACCACATACTAGTGCATAAGCCATTTCACGAGCGCCGTCTCTCTTGCCCCCCAGACACACCCGCGAGTAGATTTAAGCAAGATTTTGTTGTTCTCTCTTTTTCCAGCAGTTCAGAAAGAAGTATAGCGGTAAATTGAGATTAGACAGCGGTATTCAAGACATAAAGACGTGTGAGCTGTCCTAGGAATGTTCAATTATTTTGATTGGTTAAGCCTTATCAGTATAGGTCCGTGGAAATGATGAGGAGGTATTTTGTTGGATAATTGTATTACTTTAGATTTTGTGTGCGAGGTCAAATGGAACCAACAGAACTATCTCTGATTAAATAATTGCACGGGAGAGAGAAAATCCAAACGCAAGAAATGAAGCAAAGCTAACAATTTATTCTCTTGGCTTCATTTACTTCATCCTGCGGGGATCACATAAGAAGGAGGGCATTTCCAGTCTTTGAGGTGAAAGCCAGAGGTTAATAGAAAGGAATTGGCGCGTCGCCTGGTTGCACGCGGATATATCTGCGCCGTGGCGCGTGTGAGTAGACATAACATTCGGGAAATCGGGAACCAATCCTCTACTCCCTCCACAGTGCTATTGGGTAGGTATATCAATGCATTATTTTTGCATTTATTTTATAAGATTATTCTTATTCTTAATTTATGTTATCCAGAGTGAGCAAATTACTTTTTACGATAGACGTAGAGTTTTCCAGGAATAGTTTGCCGATCGACACAAAAGGAGAGACACTCTCGGCAAACTAATCTTTGAGAAAGAGAGGGCGAAATCAGTACTAACGCCAAAATCACGGAGCTGACGAAACCATTTCCCTCGAGTAACACGGACGGGGAGTCACGAGCGGTATATAAGAGTTTTATTATTTTATGGACCAGGGGAGGCTGAAACGCATAAAATCAGTCTTTTGAGAGGGTGGGAAGAACCTCACTCTACGCGAGAACTAAAAGTTTTGAACCAAATCGGCCGGCAAGATAATACCACCACCATTGTCCTCCGATAGGTCCATAAGGAATCATCAGCAAAGAAACTGATCGGCCGAATTTAAGGGTAGAGATCTATCTTTAGCGCCAAACAGAGACGAGTGGACCTCCGCTAGACTTATTTTAGATTTTTCAATTGCTAGGGCTAGCGCGAAGCCGTGGCTTTGAGAGGAGAGCTATGACTTAGATCTTCATCCTCAATATTTTCCTATCTTAAACCATTGTAGAAAGCGAGGCAGCCAGGAAGTTGTATTGAAATCTAATAGGGTATCTCCATGTTGATACTACAGTGATACATATATCTCTAGAAGAGCAGAGGTGAGTAAATTTACCGTCATGGTTGTATAATCTCTCCATAGTATCTCCACTACTAGGGGTTTGGAGAACTAGTTAGGGGGAAATTATATCTATCAAATCTATCTTGGAGTAAAAGCGGATGTAAACCTTAGAGAGAGTTAATTTGGTGTTACGATCCGATAATATAGTTGGAGAAGGTGTGTATTGGAGGGAAATGAGATTTCAAGTTGTGAGAGGAGAGGTATGTAGGAAAAGTTACCTTCTTTTTGGGACAGGAAAGGATTTACTGACCTTAAGGAGGATAAACCATGGGACATAATATTTCGTTCTCATAAGTCTCATTACTTATGAGATTCACTGATTCCCGGGACCGTTTTTGATCTCCGTGGGGTATTTCTCCGCCAAGCTCTAAATCGGGCAAGGTTGAATTGTATCTTGTATAGATATATGGGTTTGCAAAGCAAAAGACCTCAAATTCTCCTACTTCGTCCAAATAGAGTGCGAGGCTGACTTGTCTCTCGCAACAAGGAAGCTAATCAGCGATGGACTCCCGAACGAGGGACTGCAGCGAAAGAGACACCTATCCATCCAGATCCACGGACTCAAGGTCAGTTTCAGAAGGACTTTCATTCTCTTCATCCAAAAAGTTTTCTCCGAACTTTTCAAGAAATAGCTATGAAAACATAAAATATTCTTACTGGTGTGAATTACGCTGGAGTGGTATATGCCGGTAGAGTTACGGTGGATCGTAATTAGAAACAAGGAATATCGAAGTCCATCGCGGTTATAGAAATAGATCTTGTTGTGTCCTAGAAGGAGGGCTGGAGGGTGAGTGACAGTATTGAGTGCGGGTTGTATTTTTTACGGTAAGGCCACTTTTCTTATTAACGGGAAGAGTTATCACGCTCTTCGCACAACTGTATTACGGTGGCCTACCCCAACTTATGGTGATGATAATTTAAGGGTCGAAGTAACTGGAAGTCGGACCAGTGTCCGTCATCCGCACCTTGAGGCGAACGACACCTTTTCCTGCCAACGCGGGGAAAGGGTTTTGCTAAAGTTGACACTGCCCTCCGCTTTCCAATGAATGCTCCGAGGAAACCGTTGTGCACTGGAAGGCGATCGGGGAGATTTTTGTAAATGAAGCACTCTCCACTCCGGAAGGGACATATCTAAGAGGCAAGCTTATGATAAGTAATTATTATAAATTTTTAAATATATTAAGAAAAGAGAATTCAACTTCTTATCACATCATCCCAGGTAGCGGGTTGTTCTAAAACTAAACATTTTAGGAATTTGAAATTAAAACTCTCATCCCATTGCTGGCTTTCAGAGACAATTTCCAATAATCACAAATCGAGGATGAGTGGGGATATTATCACATCGCACTTAATATGGTTGGTGTTTTTGGTGTCAACACCTGTTGGAATCTGGGAAAGTAAATACTCCATTCCAAGTAGTACGTTAATTTTAATGGAGAACGATTTGGAACTGGTGGGGAAAAGGGGTATATATTCGGGGTGAGGAGGACTTGAATGGTCTCACAGTTTCCGACGAGATAAAGGAAACGGTCAAGCCTGGAACTTTGTCGCGCAACTGGGGACTACACCGCCACCCATTTAGAAAAATGATCAATAAAGATCCATGCAGTATTTATTCCCCTTAAAAGTTTTAGGGAACTGAACAAATCCATGGCAAACATACGTCGAGAAGAATAAACCTAAGGATTTTTTTAATCATGTAGTGAGTGGAGGAGTTATAGTTAAGCAAGAAAAGTTTTTCTTTTCTGCAAGGCTTGTAAACCAGAAAGGGGTTGCACTATCTAACACGGGCGAGCTAACCATCTGAAATTACTCTGGTTGACCCTCAGGATGCCAACAAATGCTTATACACCAACCTGAAGCAGTTTGGTTCCGACCTACATATGGGGCACACGGATACATGGAGACCAAGAACTAGGTGCATTAACAGGTCCACAAGAAATCAACATATAAACATATTCCATACACTGAGGACGGTGGGGAGTGTCGTATCATACAATTTATCTCGGCGATTACCTTCCCAAGAACCATTTGTTTAGAATGATTTTTGAGAGAGAACTGTTATAAAAAAACTTATATAGTTGCCAGGGATTGAATCGTCAGATTAGTCGGCAAAACAAAAGGGATTACGTTTCGATTAAAACCTTTTAATAAATATCGAGAGAGTAATCGGATCATTGATTCTGTCGTATATATAAAACGATCTGTATCAGTTAAATGTATAGGTAATTAAATACTAATAGAACTTGTTTTTAACAACGGGTGGTGGGACTGGGAAAAGTGGAGAATTCCTTCAAATTGTGAACATGGAGTGGTTACTTCAGGAGTAGCAAAATCGCCCATGGCTACCACCAGCTAAGATTTCTTCCGCATTGAGAGGTTGAGGAGCGGAGTTTATTGATTGTTCGGAAGACGATGTTCTATAGGTAGATGATAGATTTATACCCTAAAGGCGAGCACAGTACCAAGTATTAACGGGTTATCTACCATGTATTCCTGGGGCTCCGGTGGCGGGGGTTGCCCGAAGTTTTATTAAATATTAGTGTAATGATATAAGTTGGTGTCCTTTATATATGTTATTGGGGTCTGTAGATTTCGAAGAAGGGATGGTTAATGGTTTCAGGACCATCAAAATAAATAAAAATTTCTTATTCTTTTATGTTTATAACTTATACAAATTTTAACGTTTTTTTTTACATTTTAGCCAAAGCAAGTAATCACTAAAAAGAAGTACACCACTATCCAACCGGCATCCAACCACCCTCCTACCCATGCGTGATCTATTGATCTATTATTGATCTATTGATTAGGTCACATTTTGAGTATCATTTTTAGGATAAAACATAACATAAAAATCAGGTTCTTTGTAATTTAAAACAATCAAACAATATATGTTCTAGTACGTAACAAAAGTTTGTTGTTAATGTACTTAACCTCATTTGAACTTATTGAAATAATACTATAAGGCAGACACTAAGCAAAGAACAAATAAACCAGAATAAAACCCTAAATGAACATACAGTACTATACACACATCATATGTATAACAACCCAGACGAAATAAAACCCAGCCATGCATCCAAATTCAATGTAGTCATTAAATCGAACATACGAGGGGAGAATGAAGTTTCAATAAATTTTTATTAACATATCGCACCATTAAAGGAGCGTTTATATTAAAATAACATAAAAACATAAATACAATTAAAATATTAAGTTTATTTTAAATATATTAATTCTAATCTAATCAAGAGGAAACATTAGGATCAAATATTCGTTATTGAGACCGTTTTTAAATGATTCAATATTCCTTTAAAAAATAGGAAGGATGTATATAAATGCCTTCAAGCTAACATTACTAAAACCATTTTTCGGCATATTTTTATGCGCGCACTCATTCTCTCATACAAGAGTAGAAGTAAACTTATTCCTCTCTGCAATTGTGCTGATAGTGTTTTTATAATTTAACGCGCACTCACTCTCCCTGTGGAGAGCTAAGACAAAACGCTAGAGTATGTGTATGTATGTTAACTAAAACCCATATTAGAGACCTGCGAAAGGTTCAATGTATTCTATACATAGAGTGATATCACAGATGGGGATAGTTACCTTTCTTTGTTCAAACCACAAAATTGAGTCATCCTTACTCCTATGTCATTATACGAAGCATACACATTAAAAAGAGCTTCCATGGTCTAAGAGGAATAATCTCGTTCACTTATTTATAATTTTACTCCCGCACCACTGTCAACAAGACAATCGTAAATGGGAGCATCATGGTCATCTAACTTGACACAGACGATCAATGGTTCTATATCGGCCTGGCACAAGTTAATAGCAACGACCATATCTTCACTAGCATAAGGAGCAGGTTTATACGAAAATTTCTTAATAATTTGTTTTCCATTACTTTTAAAAGAAGGATCCTTTAGGTTTTTCACAGAGTCATTAACAGCGTCCTTTTCCACAGATTGACTCAAATCTGTGGGGACTATTCGTTTACCGACTTTTCTGGACGTGATTCATCAAACCCTTTGCAACGACCTTCATAGTGAGATACATTGCAGTATTCACAAGGGTCCAGAAATAGGCGTTGGGGAAGCGGCTTCTCAGTTGTTTTTGCCGACTGTACATTTTTCTGGGCTTCGGGGGAATACGATCTCGAATATACCTTCTTTATAGCTCCTTGAAGGTATTCTTTAGGAGGAGTTCGGTCAGAGTTACTGGGTCTTGGAGGGGTGCGTTGAGAACACCTCATTCCTGCATGGGGACCTCTGCAAAAGGGACATACTACTTCTCTGTTATTTATGGGAGATGATGAAAGGGAGTTCCTATCTCTGCATTCCGTATTTACATGGCCTGTTTTCTTGCAGTAGCTACATACACCAAGATATTTATAACAGTCCTTCATTACATACCTCTCTTTCCTCACAATAATCACAGAGGAGCTTCCTCCGATCTTCAGACCCTGACCGAACATTATTATTTATGTTGCGATCATTATGACTCCGGGAATGGTCATCGGTATACGCTTGTGAACGGAGCGGAATACAGATGTGCTGCCGAAGTAGGAGAGAAGCGATCTATTTTAATATATTTTCGTTTTTCTCTTTCTCAGGGGAATATTAATTTTAAGGCGCTTGAGAGTGGACCTGTGAGTTAAGGAAGGTACTGATCGAATTAAGAGATTAGATGGATGACTGTTAAGGCTTTCTTATTCAATGGAACCTATTCCATTTTCCGCGCGCAGACACATCAGTCCAGTCTCTTAGGAGTAGAACGGTCACCTTATCTAGTATGCGCGACTAAGATCGCTGCCATTTTGGAATATACCATTGGTGTAAGTCACACACTTCCACTCGCTCAGATTAACTGGCGAGTGAGGAGTTTACCACCTCCTCTATAATATGGGTATTGTAGTACCCCACAAAATTGGGGTTGTTTGGGGATTAATAATAAGGAGAATTTGAGAGTAATATAGAAGTTATGTCTCACTCGATCTAATGTGAGCACAACGTTGTAATCTATTCCCGTGTCCCTAATTTGAAGTCTCTATAGCTTTAATGACCTTCACCGTTCTCAAACACTCCACTCCGCTCGAGTGTGAGAGAGTGATTGCAACGACAAAAGGTTTCATATATGGAAGGCAAACTACAAAGAGAAAGCTAATTCTTAAGGCTAGTTCATGGATCTCGCATATCGAGTCCATTGTAAGCCTCGACTAGTTCAAGCTGGACGTATTCGCACAAACTCTGAAAGGGCAAAACTATTTTTCAATCTCCTCTTCGTTGGGTAATATACTTCGGGGTTCGAGTGAGCCAAGCAAATGATCAATTTTCTGTATGGTGGGGATATTACCTTTTATCCTTCCAGCTCATTCCATCTCTAAATAACCAACAATAACACAGATAAATTCCTTACAAGAGAAGTATTCCACACCATCTTTATAGATTTCTCGTAGACCCCTGTATTCATGATACGAACCTCTCTCCCCCTCTGGGCGAGCAGTTGTCACGTCCTAGCAAGGCAGTCTCCAAACATGTGGTGAGTGATTGGGCATGTGGTGAGAGCGGAAGAATTAATTCTTGGAAAGTGCTACGAGATAACAACCATCAAAATTTCAGCCCCAAGTAGTACTACAAAAAACTCTGTAATCGCAAACGGACTATACACACAGAGGTTTTCAATAATTATTTAGATTAATACTTCGTATTCCCAATTCGAGCTTATTCTGAGGGAGATTAATTGAGTAGCTGGGTTAGGAGCAAATGGACTTGCCAATCGCAGCATGTTGGCAGATGTACCTTCCTCGCTTCATGGGCGCGGTAAATATCCACTGGAAGGTTCATTAATTTCGGGAAGACCGCACGTATTCAAATTGGGTCCAGCTGGGGGGTAAATCCTTTTGGGAAGCTAAAGAATAGATGACCTGAGTAGGAAGTCAGTAAATATACTATCTGTTGCTTTCCTATTTGGTAAATAATTATTTAATGGTTAGGCCTAGGGAATTTGTTCTCTGTGGGGTTGTAGCGAATTAAATCAATTATATTTTTCGGAAGCAGTCAGACTCACCTCTCCTTTAGAAGGTGATAAAGAATATCTAAGACCTCTATCCATTTCGGGATTTCTAAAGAGAGACATGATGAAAGTTATAACTTTAACTAAAAGTAATTTACTGTTTTTTTTAGGATTAGGAGAAGCTTGGATTAGGAATGAACATTTTTGGGAGTTTTCTAATGATTAGATAGATTATGTAGGGGCCAAAAGGTTTTGATCGTATTTGAAATTGGGAATTTAAGGTAGGGTTGTAATCACGATCAACTACAGAAGTGGTATTTTTAGGGATAAACAATTTATGTGAATCAAAATCAGAGGGGATACCTTGACCTTGATCATGGTTACGTTCTGTGTTCAGCATTACTGGTTTTACCGTTTACTTGAGCCAAATGTTTTTCACTTAGCAATTTGTCCTTATTAGTTTATTAATAAAGTATCCATTTCGGACATGGTAAAGGGTAATGTCAGAGTTGGAAAATATCTACCCTGTCATTTTTATCTACATTACACCTACATTTTATTCCTAATTATTAAGTTATTAGGATCATCACGCCAGATTTTGTTCTAAAACGTGGAATCCAAAGCGATTAACTGCAAAGTTGGATCTGATACCAAAAATCCTCTGAGTATCTGAACCTGGTGAATTGTTTCCAAAGTACTTTAAGACGGTTTGTTTATTGTGGTGTTATATATAGATTCTAGGGAATTTAGCCTACGGCTTCACAAGAGAATTGGTAAGCATAGTATAATGGGAGGAGGATACATCTCTCGTCCGGTAGACAGCAACTTGCGGCTCGTCCGAGGATCGGTACCAATGGTCAGTTACCAAAACAGAAGAGAGGTACACAGGAAGGAATCAGCAAGAGGAACTGAAGAAGAACGATGATTTTTCAGGACAAATAAATGACGATGTGAGCGTAAGTGTGCGAGGAAGTATCACCACTATATGCAGAAAGCTGACCCAGAACTCTCGGCGTGAGAGATCCTGTATCAAGGTCGATGCCCGTAACCAACCCTTTTTATAGGGTAATGGAGAAATTCTTTCTTTCAACCAAAGTCAGAAGAAATAAACAAGAGATATCACAACGGCACGGGACGAACCATATCATTCAAAAAGGGTAGCGCTCAACACTTATTCCACAGATCATCGGTTGCCTATTATTCGGAGAACCGAGAGCGTCCAAAAGGGCTTGAGTAACAACGTGCATAGGTGAGATACGAAAATTGGAGGTGCCACCTATATACCTTGCAAGGAATTCACTCACCACAACTGATGGTAGTGGACATCTACGTGCATAGCATGTCCACAACTAAACGACGTCGCATGAAGGCCGGTTGTTGATAAACATCTACAGACGCGGCATCCTCTACGAAGCGGTGTCTAGCACAAGCCAACAGAAAATCCGAACAACCAACCAATACCAGACGTTGCCATAACGGAGGGTAACCCGTCTCCCCGCAAGGCGTCCGTACGACGGACGACAACAAGCACGAATGTCATGGAGACTGAGAGATGTCTTCTGTTTTGGGAACCCCATGATCACCATACAATCCGACCACTCAGTCCAGGGCGCGATCCCATAACACATCTACACCATGTCTGTGTAGTTCACGTATCTAGAGTCCACGTTGTTAGGGCAACCAACACACACCTGCCAACTATGTGCATTGTTTTTTTTCGGAGATTAGCATCTTCACATATTTGTAGTGCAATAGTAACTGACTTGACTTTCCGTTTATCACATTAAAAAGGTCGCTAGTCATTGCAAGTACGAATGCAAACAGTATCTGTATTATGCGGCTAGTACCACACCTACAAGGTAGGGGGGACCTTGGGGGAATTAGAATGTATGCATTCTAACTAACAATAAAGTTTACCTACACCTAACCTATCTACCCTTTCAATCTTTTAATTTGTCAGTAAGGTCTTGAAACACCATGTATTATATATTTTATGGTTGTATATACCAATAGGAAGGATATATACATAAGTTGGTAGAGATATGCAAAAACGTTGACAGATTTTTAACTATTATTTGTTGTGGAGTTATGTGTTTATTTAACAATTATTTGGTTTTGACAAAGATCATTTTTAATAATAGTATTTTTCTAATTAGATGCTATTTTCAAATTTAAAATGAATAGGGGAGTCTAGATTTACATCCATTATAATCACAATATATATCAACAAATTATGTTTGTAGCAAATCCTGCAAAACCTTTTGAAAATGACCTGTTTTGAGTATCTGTATGAAAATTATATATATAACTCTATTTAACTAAACATAATTATACTATAATAACTATTATATATAACTAAGAATGATAATTTTTAATATATATTTAATATTTATTATTCTGAAGTATTACTAAGGTTTGTAAGAAGGGTTCGCTTGTATATCAATACGGAAGGATTATATAATAGTTACTATATTTAGCAAACATGAGGGCCAATTAATAAATATTATTTACCCATCTCCCAGTAAGGGTTTCGCCCTGGTCCAATTGGACCTAGCATCTCTTCTTCTGGCCGTCCCACAAGAAACACTCCATTGACTCTAGAGAAGCGCCTGAGATAAACTAATTTCTCACGGACGCAATTAGTTTCTGATTGCTAGTCTCCTTCTGAGTTTAATCACACTCAGGTAGGATTTCAAACCATTTTCAGTGGAGTAGTCATCTTCTTCCATCCTGGCCGTCTGACATACTCGTTTTCTCTTCCAGAGCCTCTCCTCTCAGAAACCCAAAAAAGCACTTTACTTGGCTTTCACAAGAGTGATTCCAAACGCTGGTGCAATAGTAAATACAAGCAGAAAAGCAAAGGGCCGAGTCCGAAGGTTGTAGCCCTGTCGCCCCTATATAATTAATATATATAATATTCGAAGATAAGGGTTTCCCTACCTTTAAATAGCACCAAACTGAAGAGGTCTCTTGCTTTCATATGATCCGAACAGATGTCGCTTTTATTCAAACTTTATCTGGCCAATATCTTTTTTTTTATATATATTATATATATTATATATATATATATAATATATTATACTACTTAATGTTAAATTTATATACGGTATATATATAGTAATATATATTTGTAACAGAGAGAATGAACCGCTGGGACCGGAACAATTAGACCCAAGGCTTTTGAAAGGTATCCTCTCTCCACTACTCATTTCCTCGTTTATATCAAAACGTCGATAGAAACAATCTACAGGATCAATAAATAGATAGATAAATACGTCCTAAGAATATTTGGTGATGTTTCAAGAAGACGTGGTTAATTATTACTGTCTAATAAGAACAAGGAACCACAAACGCATACACCATCAGGTTTAATACGGAGCAGGTTAGGCCTTCCTCCGCAACGGAGGGAGATAGCTCTCAGGGAACTATTTGGAACTGTGGGCGCACGTTCGCTTTTTAATGTATCAATCTTGTTTTAGAAGTGATTGTGAGATTAACTAGCGCACTCTGAGATTAATACTAAGTCGGCGTTGGAAAAAACATATTTTTTTATTTAATATTGTTTTCTAATTAGTGTTCCATATAGATCATACCTCGATGTTCATAAGATTGAAGATTAATCAGATAGAATTTATTAAGTTAATAATAAGATATGAATAAAGAGATTTAAATACCAAAGGATGTTGAAACACTAGAAAAAGTTTATCTTTACTATGTTCGCTCAAAATATATAATGGGATGTTTGTGAGGAATTTTAATATAGCACAAATCCACTCCCAACAATATAATAGTATAAAAGATATAAAATTAAGTATAATGTATAATTCAATTAAATAATATACATTGGACACAAATTTAATATTGAACACCCGTAGATTAGCAGATTTGGATAATATTCTCAAGACACCAAGACCTGATTCTAGTCCCTCAGGTTCGTCTTTCGCTTCAGATACAATTAAACTTGTAGCCAAAGTAAGAATAAGAAAAGCGAGACTCAAAATCAAACAGATACACCAATGACTTATTAAGGTCCAATAAAGGTTTCTTTACTACTTTTCATGATCTTTTAATAAATTTATATTACGCACATATATAAGGATTGGTTCCGATATATAAATGGCCAACTAAAATGAAGAGAAGCGCAAAATCAGGATGAATCCACGCCTTTTGGCAAAACTGCCAAGCAAGCGAGAGAAGGAGAGTGCGAGAGATGAATGGAGAGTGCGCGCTAACTTAAAGAGGAATTACGACACATCACAATGAAGGGTAAAGGCGCACTCAGGAATGAATCCGCAACTTATAGACCACACAGCCACAGAAGAAGTAGGATTCAGGAATGAATCCCCACTAGAAACCCTATTAAAATAAAAATCCAATAATTTTATATTTATACCAAAATGGACTATACAAAGCTCATTTTAATTCCATTTATTCTTAGGTCATTATTTTATTGAAACATATTCATGTAATTTTATTGAACAATATACTTCAATTTCCAAAAGGGGCTTGTTCAATTTTGGGTGCAATCGTTACTTTTAAAGTTGTAATGGTCCTAATCAAAAAGGAGTTATTAGTAACACTAGTAAAACACATAACGTAGACTCTGCCATTACCTCAC
>JABUQX010057801.1:0-20000 GCA_015478945.1 Trachelipus rathkii
TTAAACATCTATTAGCAAGAACTCCAAAATGGCGGTAATGGGGAATGTGATAGTACTAGCACGTAGATAGAACATTGCAAAACGGTGAACATAACCCACCCTTGTTAATAACGGGCCAAAGAGGGCTACTAAGTAAGCTGTAAATTAATCTTATGATATGCTTTGAAATAAAAACTTGACAAATTTAAACGTCGGTGGATGGCTTGGACTAGATTATTGGTATTAAATTTTTTTCGAAGATACTTGGGAAACTTATGAATTTGTGTCCATTAAAAATAGTTGATGACTAAAATCTTGGACATGTTCCAAAATGATTGACTAATGTATAGACTTCTTCTTTATATGAATAAGGAATTAGAGGGTACTGTAGCGTATCATATGGAGGTGTCTGCGAAATTAATTAAATATGAAAAATATGCAACTGTATGGTCACTCAAAAGTAATAGAAGAAAATATAAAAATAATTTCGTCAATCATTTCGACTATATTGTTTTGTGACAGACATGACTTGGAGTATGGTTTTCCTGAAATTTTTAGTTATATACTATCAAAACAGGTTTTTGATGTTTAAAAAAATAACCGTTACTTCATAAATCTATTATAGCTTAAACTGAAAGTAAACTCTTTCTCTTTTTATTATCTGACTTAATTCTTGCATACCTTTCGATTCTAAATGACACCAACATCAAGCGCAAAATTTAATAAGAGCACTCTATGCTCAAAATTTAATATTTATATTTTCATACTTTTCCTGAATATTAAATTTAATTAACGTTGCGCAAACTCCTGGAGCAACACAATAGAATACAATACTTTAATGATTCTGTATAAGCCACATGATAGCAGAAAGGCCCTACCCTAAATTTCCTTGCTCTTCGAGCGATATCAATAAAGGGCTATGTCTATATCACAGTAGGCGGCTCTAGCCAATCGTTGGTTAACTAATGAAGAGTCGGTGCGCTATGATATAGATTGACATTATTTGGAACAACTACTTAGATTTTTTTACGCTGGTTTTAAATTAAAAGAGAATTTTTAGAATAAAAGAGAACCGTCACATTATATCAATAAGAATTTTGATTTATATAAACTTTTGAATTGGATCCTGCAATGGCGACATTTACAATACGACAACTTTTTTTCTAGGAATAGGTTTGCTGCAGAGAATGTACTTAAATAATCACTGAAAATCTTTTTTTTTCAATGAAACGGAATGACGATCTTTATTGATATTTTTTGAAATTTAGAACATTGGAAAAATATTCATGAACTAAAGGGTTATGATTTAGAATTTTTGATACCTGACACGAAAAAACGCAAACACTGCGGATTAAAAAAAAAAAAAAAAAATCCAAAAGTAAAAAACAAACAAAATCACTGGAAAAAAAAAGTTTATATTTTATAATCACGTGTCTAAAGCTATGCTTAGTCGCTAAAGCAAACATAGTTATTAGAAGTTGGGATTATAGAATAATATAATCTGAGTCATATTACAATATGAAATAATAGTCGTGGCAAATTGAAGCAAATATTGTAACAAGTGTACCCGCTAATTTAAACATCGAGCTTGGGCAGAGGCATTGCTCGAATCAGACGAACGCTATGTAATATACGCTATTGATCTAGTTAAGTGTTAAAATCCCAGCCTTACTATATTATGTATACATCTGTGCTCATCTCACCAGAGGTTGTACTGTTCTATTATGGACATAGGAAAAAGACTAATGCAATCACCAAAAAGTTCTGATCATGTTTTTTCTTCCGCCTGACTAAAATTTAAACTACACATTAATAACAAAATCTGAAAAGTGCATCGTTTTCTCAGTCCAGTCATTCCTAGTTCCTTTTAACAAAACATTTAAGACATACTGCTACATATTAATGTCCTAATGAATAGCAACAGGATGTCATACGAAGAGCTCTGATTGTTTTGTTGTTCTATACTAGCATTTCAAGGTCTAATGATCCAATATAACGACGCGAGCATCAAGTGTGTGTGTGATAGTGATCTGTGTATACTGTGTGTGTATGGCTTTCGAAGGGAAATGAGTAATTTGTAGATAACTGGTGGGTGGTGTGTGTCAAAAAAAGGGTCGCCCCCTTTATATAGCGTAAAATAGTAGTGACCCGAGTGGGATGAGAGAGATATGCTGGTGGTGGGTCGCGGGGAGAGTAAGAGATGTAGGCAAAGTGACGGTTGACGCTAAGATCGGCCATACAAATTTATATGCTATCGAGGAACAGGGTAGCAGTAGAGTTCATCAGGCACCAGAAACATACCAATCTGTTTATGAAGTGATGTACATCAGTTTCGCATAGATTGAAATGAAATTGATTGATCTGAATTGTATTAATAGCTATTAACTCATTATAACCGGCCCTTTCTGTCCTGAACAATAGCGATTTGAGTCCAGTAATAACTATTAAATTTATGTTTGAAATCAGGGCAACAAAAAAGATTAGAGTGTTTTGTTTACCCCCACTATTCTTACCAACTAATTAAGATTACCAAAAGGTGATCAGTTCTAGTGATTATCCGATTCTGCCGATCGCAAAGGTCATTATTTATTCTCAAAAAAACATTGACTAAAGGATCTTTATTTGACGATATTCGACAATGTTAAGCTTATGAATTATAGATTATTAATGTTACAAGACCATTATAGGTAAACTACATCGTACTTTTAAACAAGTTTTGTTAGGTTTCAAATATGATACACGGCAAGTATTTTGTACGCCTTTTTTAATAGACAATACTTTGTCTTTATCAATTTTTAGGTGTAGGTAGGTTTACCTACTTTTCAAAATTTAAGCAACATAACTTAGCTTTGGAAGATTCTACTTTGTTTTAAAAATAATGATGTAGATTATAATAAATTCCATTTAGATGCATTAATAGGTACAGACATCATTCAATATTTGCCATCTTTTAAATTGATCAATGTAATGGGAGGCAGCTGTTTTCAAATATGTGACAAGTTAGTGCCTATGGGAAATGTACATAATTTTTAACAAAACCCAAATGCTTAAGGTAAACAAAAAAACAAATACCTACTCAGTTGGGTAAAAGTAGAAACAGTTAGTGATACAGTTGTCAATTTTATCACCAACCCTGTAAAAATATTTTTTCATCCATTTGAAAATATATTAACGGATTCACAGATAGATAATGGGGTAGAAAATCTTTTCTCATTAGAGTCTATTCATATTCCATCTATCAATGAAAGTACATCTGCTTATGATGAATATATGGTGGATAAATTTAAACAAGGTATCTTATTCAAGGACAATCACTACTATGTGAGATTGCCTTGGATGGAAGAAAAGATTGGTATTGTTCTATATTTGAATCAGTTCATATTTTCTGAAAAAGAAAAGATTAAACAAGTTCCTACTAATTTACATGTGTCATTAAAAGTTCTAAATATAGTTTATGCCGATCTTGAAAGTAAACATCTGGTCGACGAATATGACAAAGTGTTCGAACAACATTAAAAGGATGGAATCACTGATCAAATAACCATTCCCAAACTCAAAATCAATGATTACATATTCATACCACACAGACCTATTCTGAAAGTAGAGGAACAGGTCACAGCTAAAGTGAGACCAGTCTTTAACTGTTCCATTAAATAAAATAAAAAATCACCTTCTATAAATGAATCATCTTACTCAGGTATTGACTTGATGAGCTCTTTATTGAAATTATTACTCATATTTAGGACAAATGATTATGTCGTCCTTAGTGACATAAAACCCAAAACTTTTTTTTATACTATTCCCCAACCTTTGCAAAAACCTGATGAAAATTAAATTTTGTTTTTTATGTACAGAAAATCATTGATATTAAAAAATTTAAGATTATAATTACTAAAAGTATTTTTGTATACAGCCTCATCTTTCATCTAACACTATATTTTGAAACACCATATAAGTCAATTTAATGATGACAAGTATAAAGATATTTTGACTTCTAACTTTTTTGTGGATAATTTAATTTTATACACCTTTATTAATTAATTTGCCCTTTCAATAAAAAAAAATCTTTATTATTTAACATATGACAGAATGCAATCAGGAAGGTTTATACTTAGATCCTGGAAACACTAATAAGTGACAAACTGAAAAAAGGTTTTTACAAAGTAGATTGAAGTTATTGGAGTGACATTGGTTGTTGATCTGGAAAGAGAATGAGGTTATAAAGTACAGACGATAACAAATGATTTTCTATGACATTATGTTTCAGTCGTTCACATGTCGGTGAACATGCCAAACTCCATTTAAAAGTTCAATTACTTATTCTTGAGTGACGTATAAAGTATTTGATTCCTTAATAGGGTTGGTCTTACCAGTCTCAATAAAAGGTTAATTATTAATAAGAAGTGTATGGAAAGTCAAATGTGAATGGGATGATAAGTTGTCTGAAGAGTTGATCTTTGAATGGGTAAAGTTAAAAAAGGATCTTCAATCCTTACAACAGAAAATAGCTTATTTCATAGACAGTGTAAATAAAATGAAGTTGGCATTTGCGAGTAGGGAGAATAATAAAAGCATAGATTTGTGACAGTAGCTCAAAAATGCAATGGCTTTGTAGCTTATAGTTCAAGTGATCATTCCAACCAATTTATATTTGCTAAGTCTAAAGTAACTCCTATCAATCCCAAAAAAGCTTACAGCATTCCAACACTAGAATTATTGGCAGTAATATTGGCGCTTAAATGCTTACCCACAATTTTAGAATCTTATACCAGTTTTGTATTTGAATATATCAACATAAGGGGTAGATTCTCGGGTTGTAATTAATTGGGCGCTGTCTGGTGAAACCAAGGTTAAAAGTAAATACATTAATAACAGAGGAAAGGCTCTTAACTATCTTTTAAGTGACATAAAGAATAAACATAAGATTAATATAATGTTCCGTTATGTGCATACAACAGAAAGCCCAGCAGATCTCTTAACTAGAGGGATTACTTATAATAAAATTTTAGAAAATTTAAATTTATGGTTTTATGGGCAATCTTGGTTAAACAAAAATCTAAAAAACTGGCCTAAATTTCCACTGTTATCTGTATCTCCTGAGTTAATGAATTTTTCTACTCTGAGTACTTTTGACAACAAGAACAATAATGAAATTATTGACATGTTTATATTAATTTTCACATGCGTGAATATACGAGCTATACACATAGAACTCGTGCCAGATTTTAGTGTACTTAACTTTCTATTAGCATTCCAACGCTTCTGTAATCTTTATAACATCCCAGATTACATATACTCAGATAATGCTCGTACATTTGAAAAGGTTGCCGATATTTTGCAAAAGGCTTTAGAGTCTGATGAGTTTGTGAAGGAACTTCAATTAAACAACATAAGACATGTAAAAGTGCCTGTATATGCTGCATGGTTTGCTAGATTTTGGGAAAGACAAATAAAAACTCAATGGAGAAAAGCTGTATTGTACGAGAAGGTGATTGTGAGAGCTAAGTTCACATATTTTGAATTATTGACTACTTTATCATTTTTTACTAAAAATGGACCAATATGATCCAATGCTAGTTCTCAAAATGGTGTTAGTGCTAAACGGATATTTAGATATTATAACACCTATTAATTATTTTCTAAGATTTTAAAATTGTAACTCATCACTAAGTATTGAGAAGTGAGGAATATTATATATGGAAGAAAATTGACCAAGAATACAATAAAAAAAACCTTAAGAATGCTCGAAGAATCCAAAATATACATCCAATTTAAACAACTTTGGTATGAAGGAGTAGTTTGCTCAGCTTATAAAATATTGGGTCAAAATCGTGCATGAAACAGCTTTGAGAGCTAGAAATTAAAGTAAAATTAACTCTTCCTGGTATCAGGACATCCCCGACTCAGACCTCGAACATTTTGAATGACAGGTAGAGTACTTGAACTGGTGATGGGCGATTGACAGCAAATTAAGAAACAGTTGAAGATTTAAAAACAGGGCAATGTGCCAATATTGGCATATCATGCTATCTGTAATCTCTACCCATTTTGGAAACTGTCCAATAACACATTACCAAATTAAGCACCTTCTGACCACCAATCAAACAACCAAACAATCGAATAAACAAACAAAAGTCATAAGAGAAAAGCTGCACAAAAATGTGCTCAATTTATAAAAGATAATCTTGATTGATTTATAAAACATTTGAGATTAGCTGATCTACAATCTG
This sequence comes from Trachelipus rathkii, assembly GCA_015478945.1. NCBI lineage: Eukaryota > Metazoa > Arthropoda > Malacostraca > Isopoda > Trachelipodidae > Trachelipus > Trachelipus rathkii. Next base: position 6,210 of record JABUQX010057801.1, read on the forward strand.
CAATTCTTTTTAGGCATTGATACAAACTGTAATTAAAAAAATCCCCAATTATGATAAAAAATACTAAGAAAGAACAATAAGTTAAAGAATAATTATATAAAAAAAATTTAACATTATAAAAATATTAAAAATGAAATAAATAAAAATTCCCATTTAAGTGCATATATTTGAAAAAGAAAACACAAAGATGACATGCCCAACGAACGAACAAACGAAAAAACGAACCAAAAAAATAGGCAACATAGTCTGTTTTAGGAGCGTTACTTTTTTGTAAAGTTCTAAAAATTAAGTTTTATGGTAAATGTTGGCTTAAACGTTGTGATTTTTTGTTAAATTTATATTAATATTATTGAATCAACTATTACTAACTGACTTGCAAAAGCGGTAATCCTCAAACAATTTGTTTGAAAGGAGAGATTCGCAAAGTGTTGTATGTAGGTAATCTGTACGTAATATTTAGTGGGCTCTTCTAGGTAATATAATAATGTTATTTTTATGAATAGCATTATTGTCAAGGTAAGAACTTTCTTTTCAAGCATTCATTAGGAACCAGCCTGGCATTCACTGAGGAGACGTATAAACAGAGTTTGAGGTTCCTATCTGAGGTTAGTTTCAACAATATATAGCAACTGGTGACAGGTGAGGATGCAGTAAGTCCGACTGTACAAAAATATATCATCTACATTAAAGTAGATGGAGGAGTTTTGGTTTCAACTAACACGAACAGGAGTCATACTGAACCCACCTTCCGAGTAAAATTTATAAAAAAAATTAAACTGAATTTAATGTAAATGTTAACAACGGTAAGTAATAAACTCTTGCAAACCAGGAAACTCTTTTGCTCTATTCAATTTTATATAATGAGATTATCTATATACCTTTAGCTGTTTACTTCATACCAGGTGTAAAAGGGACTTTAAAATTGATAAATATTAGCAAGTGTTAGAAAAACTATTGTTTATCTATTTCAGTTAAGCATTTTCTCTAGCCTAAATGATATGAGAACAAGTTCGATCAAATCATAGAGAATGAGCATAGGAAGGTATAATAGCGAAGAAATATTCCAGATAATCAGTTATTAAGGCTCTTACCTCTTACCAATTACTCAAAGACCGTAGAGTCTACGTTATAAAAGCACAAAACATTTCAAGAAGAGTTATCGTACAAGATAGTCAAAACGCTAAAATCGCAAAGAGAAATGTGGGATAGTTAAGGATAGGATGGAACTGCCGGAGAGAAAATTTGACACTAAGAGCCATAAGGTTTTGATTAAAGTTACAGGTTGGAAAAGTAATTGCGTAATGAATCTAGAAAGAAAGCAGATGGTAGCTGGAAGTAGTAATATATAAAAGAAATATTAAATTTGTCCATTTGGAGAACTGTAGTAGAAAAAAGATTATTGTAGTAGTATGAAGGCAAATTTAAAGCCATAAAGAATAATTAATGTTTGGAGATTTAAAGATTTTAAGATATGCTAGAGGAGTGTTAATGCTTGATGAAACACAAATTCAGCACTTCAAAGGGAAATTTTATGAGTTTAGTAAAAAAAACAGAGCTTCGGAACCGGTAAATTTATTCTGGCTCCGGCTCCATCATTTTAAAGTTACTCGACCCCAACTCCGGCTCCGGCTATGGCTCCAGCATTTTAAAATTCCTGGGCTCCGACTACGGCTTTGGCTCCGGCTCCGGCTCCGGATCCAATTTATAATTCCTTCTCCATTTACACTTATAAAATCATTAATTCTCTCGTACAAAACTTTTAGGGCATGATGAAAATGAGTGTTTATAAATGATATCTTTAAAACTTAGAAAATATTTTATAGAAAATAAGATTTTTAACAAATACAAAAAAAGAATAATTCGCTTTCTTCTTAAATTTTAATATAATTAATCTTTACCTGTACATTTACGTAATTATGATTTTATTAAAAAGTTTTTTTTCTTTTTTTTCAAATTTCAAAACAAAAAAAAATTATATTTCAGTTTCATCTAAAAGTTTAAAATAATTTCTCTTTGAACCATGAACTGCCTTTACATATTGTAATATAATTTTATTCAAAAACATTTTTTATTAAAAAAATAAAAAATAATAATAAAAAAATATATACTTTTTTCCTAAACTTTAAAATAATTTCTCTTTGAACTGCCTGAAAATATGTATTATAAATTTATTCATAACAATTATTTCTTAAAAATAAAACTTCTTCAATAAAACCCTCCTTTAACGAGGTCCTTAAATCCGATTTTATTATTTTTAAAGCAGAAGATACGCTCTCAACATTCACTTGACTAGGAGGCAAAGCTGTAATTGTGCTAGCCGCATCTTGCAAAGTTTTAGGACAGCTAGGGATTGCCTCTTTAACTGTCAACTTTGATTTCAGGTCGATTTTCATTATTTCATCTAATGCCTTATGGAATTCTACTTTGTATTTTTCTAGAGGATTTTAGGTTGAAGGTCTTTTAATGGTAGATTATCTTTTTTCAATCGCTTCTCTGCCTGCTGCAGTTGGTCCCATTGTTTGTCAAATTTGACTTCGTTCATCACTTTCATCTGAGAAAGATTACCACAGGGAGGATTTCTGAAACTGCTGAACTATCTGGACTCACGACCAGAATTTTGGTTTTTGAATAATGCGTATTCATTCTTTAAAAGTCCTAGTTCTACTTTGTATTTTTCTAGAGGATTTTAGTTTGAAGGTCTTTTAATGTCGGATTATCTTTTTTCAATCGCTTTTCTGCCTGCTGAAGTTGGTCCCATTGTTTGTCAAATTTGACTTCTTCATCTTCATCTGAGAAGATACCACAAGGGAGGATTTCTGAATGCTCCAATTGGTAATCTGACTCCGACCCAGATTTTTTTTTCGATAGCTTTATATTCTATTTTTAAATCTAGTTCACAAGAGCATTCCTACCCTTTTTAACGTCAGATTTCAGTTACTATGAGAAGATTCTGAACTGAGCAGAGGTTGTGGTAAACAAGAGTAGGATTTTGAATGGAACTCCGACCAAAATAAAGGTATTTCTGTGGATTTATACAAGGTTAGACAATTCTATTCCTTTCTTATATTCTTAACACATGGAGACTTACATATTTTTGAGTTTACATTTATGGTATGACCGCTAAAAAATCCTCTTTCTCTACTTTAAGAAAAATATTTTGCTGTTGTAAGGGCTATGGGCTGTTTTTAATAATTTTTAAAGCGTTTTCATATATTGGTCACACTTGAACTATCGGAGGAGAGCAACAAAGTTCTAGGCAGTCTCAGATCGTGTTAGGAGTAGATTCAGAAGTACCGGCAAGAATGCCATTTTTGCAGCTATTACCATAAATAGGACTCGTTTATATCGAGTGTCAACAAGAAAGCCTTAAAACGTTTCGAGATCTCAAGAAGGACAGAAGTTGTACTTTCCCAGAATTTTGTTTGTCCTCTTGAACTATGTAATTTTGCTACTTCACTATTGCTTGAAGAAAACGCGTTTTTGTATAAATTAGAGCTGTATGGCATTAAGAATTATTGAATAAATACCATTGAAGATGGTTTTTTGAACGGTGCATGGCGTTTGCTAAACTTGGTGTCTCGCCCTTGGTATTGATTCTAATATTTGCTGGTTATGGTGTATTGCGGAGACGCATCACGCTTGACTTGCGTAATCTGTAAAGTTATTGCATAATGTGTTAATAGAAAGGCGTCCACACCTGCCTGTGTAAAGTTGTGCAATGTTAATGTTCATCGAAACATAATCTTTTCATAGGTTTTATTCAAGTTCATTCTGAAAACACCTATTACTGTACTTCAAGTTATTTTTATTACATTCAATAAAATCGAGTAACTACCATGTACACCAGCTTCCATGTTCCTCACAGATACTCTCATTAGTGGCCGTTTGAATTCTTTAATTTTCAGCTGTGTTGATCACGTTTTGTTATGCCACGCTATCCGGTAACTAAGCTAATAACTTGCCTTCTTATTATTTTTCGATTTTTCTTTCTAAAACTTGGATGTGTGCCAATTCAAAAGTTTCTTGAATCGAGACCTTGAATATTCGGTTGAAATATTGCGACATTTGCGGCTATCATGACACCGTGACTGATAACAAAAAGGTAGGATTTAATTGAATAGTACTTTTGTTATTTGTGATAACTTCGGTCCAGCATAGCCTAATATTTTAATAGCAAAATAATTTAGGACTTTTGCCCATTGTAGTTCGCACTTGATAGTGTTTGAATGCATCCATTTGATGTATAAATAACGCACGGGTAGCAAATTTTTAAGATATATTTGTTTGTGCTGTGAGCTTTGTGCCGTTATCCGGCTATCGTATGCGCTCCCGAAGCATATTTGACGAAGTAAGAAGGGGCATTTTCGTAAAGGACCGGTCTCTAGGGAAGGAAACTACGGAGGAGCCTCATGCGAAAGCCATTGGTTTTTTTTACGATTGGTTGTAAGTGCTAGTTGGGCCGCACAGAGCTTTAAATCCCTGGACCTGCCAAAAAAAAACTTTGATGGGTCCCCCCCCCACTTTTAATCCTTTAACAACATTTATAAGTCAATTTTGTAATTTTAAAAACTTTATTTTCACTTGACTGTAATTTGAATATGGTTTTACATGGTAATATAGGAATATAAAAGTATTTTCCGACTGGTACTCTCGAGTTTCTGCAGAATTAAAGGGTTTAGTCCAAGGTTAACTTGAAACAAACGCCTTTTTCGCTTACATACTGACGCGACGATCGCCATCTTTATAACAATGTTTGACAGGCATCATCCGGTTTTCACCTCGATGATGAAGCAGCTTTTACAATGTCATGATCCCTTACGCGGGACGATTAATATTTATATTATTAAGGATTTCCAGGTATATGTATATTGCCTGGGCGACTCGCATTTCCCACCCTTATAAGAGTAAACTGAGGGGTGGTTCAGTATAAAAATAATCCATCTATTCAAGCATGAATACGAAAACTGACTCGTTTGCGGCCATCATACAAACATTGCCTGGCTTTGTTCTTATACCTTTCTATACTTTCACATAATGTAATTGCGAAGTTTTTCCTTAATTATCTTCAGCTGTTGCCTCTAGCTTTAACTTTATATACTCATCTGTTAATACATCGTTAGATCTTTTTATCCGATTCATTAGATTTAAGTGACCGAATCGCCGGATTTCATACTTGAAGGATCATATAAACTTAACTATTAAAGTTATCTATAGATACACCTACTAGAACCTTATGCTATGTTATTCTTGAATTTTTTTTATTATTACTATAAATGAAAATTCTTGAGGGTGAAAGAAGAGAATGAAGAGATAGTAAGTAATATATTATTAGTATAGTATATATATATAGTAATATATATATATATTATATTATTAATATATATTATATTATATATATATATTAATATATATATATTTATATATATAATTTAATATTATATATATATATATATATTAATAAAATATATATATATATATATTAATATATATATCTATTATAATATATATATTATTATTAATATTTATATTATATATATAAATTATATATATTATATATTAAAATATAATATATATATATAATATATATATATATTATATATATAATAATTAATTATATATTATATATTATAATATATTATATATATACGATTATCTTACAGATAAACTATTCTTATGTACAGTGAAATACAAGTAGACTGTGGAGTCTTATCGTTAGACATAATTCTTAGATAAAATATTCCTTCAGCTCTCTTTTACTAAATATTTACTGAAAAATATGCATCTAAAAATTAAATCTCATTATATGAGCTTTAAGGGGACCAGTAAACATTGAATTAGGTACTCATAAACTCTTATTTAAATCCTAGCCAATCAAAGAGTAATAAAAGGATATTTATTTACTTTAAATGTTTAGGCATATAATTTAGTATTGAATAAATTTCAATTACGAGCTTATATAATATATATATTGAGTAACATTTACTAGTCAAGATCTTATGAACGTACGTATTATAGATATATATATAAACGTTATAGTAAAAGTTATATATATTATTAGTAGGTCATACTTGAAAATTTTATAATATATAGATATATTATATATATATATATATATATATATATATATATATAATATATAAGTATATATATATATATTAATGATATATAAAATAAGAATTTCGTATAATTTTCATTATCTTTAAATATATTACGCGGTGCTATGATAATAAATCACAATTGACGATTATATAAATGTTGATATAGTCAACATTATAGTCTTATAGTTTATATCTGTTAAATATATTAATTATTTCTCTATATGGCCTTCCAGATATTATTATTAGATTATTTATCTCTTAACTCATATACTCACAAATATACATATCATATCCGTTAGACTTGAAGACCTCATGATAATATAACCTTCTTTCACTCATCAGGAATTTGTAAACTTACAAGAGTGAGTGATAGATCACTAAATCTCCAAGGACGAGCAATAACTGTTCAAATCTTTTGTCAATACACTATGCATAGTCTGACCTCACTCATATCTATTGCATTAACATGTCAGGAGAATCCTATTTTACACCCACTTAGTGACTGATAACTGCACATTTTTTTGTATTTCTATGATTACAGCCTGCATATTAGGATCCATAATTTTATAGTAATAATAATCATTAATTATTATATATTAGAAATGTACAATTGAATAAGTATAGATTATTTATTCTCTATACATACCTTATATTTCACCCTATATAGGAGGCCGATACACGGGTATCCTTAAATAATTAGTATGTGGACTACAATGGGTATATATAATGTATAACATATACTATTATATATATTATATTATAATATATATTTATATATCTATATATATATATATATATTGGCGTTTAGAAAAGAAGAGAATATTTACTAGAAAAGAGGCAGGGACATCGATTTTAAAGGAGGGGTTTGAAAGTGGGGTAAACGTATGGATAATTTTTAAATAAATACCATGAAGAAAAATTCTGAATGATAACTGTGGTAGTGAGGACACTTCTCTAGTCGTGAAGTGGAAGTTGATGTATAATACGATGGTGAAGCGAAGACTCATCGAACAAACGTGTATACACCATCGCGTATTTGTGTGTGTATATAAATAATAATATTTACCAAGCGACCTGGTATTTGGGTTGGGAAAATTGAGCTAAAGGAGAATACGGGCCCAGTGCAATATGCAGCTTTAACGAACCGGTCGACTTGTATTAAAAAATTGTATGTCATATGAAGAGGTTGTGGTTAACGACAGACTAAAGTTCAATTTTTCTTTCAAGGAGAAATCTGGGCCTTAGGTAAATAAACCGGAGTGAATATGAGTGCGCGCGTTTGCAACTAAATTCGTTGATTAGTATGCGTATCGTAAAATGAATTGTTCCACTAAGAGTCGATAGAGAGTTGACTCGTAAATAAGTTATGCAAATACTTCTATGAAACCTTAAGCTTTTCTGTGTTCTATACACATGACACTTATAAATTTCTTGTAGTGTCGTAGGGTCCTGTACATGAGGGTGAGGGTATATTTGTTGTTATTAACCTGTAGTTATTATTATAATATAATTTTAGTTATTATAAGTTACGCGAGACTCATGTAGTATATTCTATGTAGTATAACTAGAAAATTTAATTGAGAGTACTTAATGAGATTCTGAAAGAATATATATCAATGGTGTTCAGTATTAGTATTATATATATATATATATGTGATCAATTAACATTTAATATTAAAAAGCGACAATATCACTTTAGGCGATTATGAAAAGTGAGAGTAAGGGCAGCTCAAAAGGAGAGTATATTGATAAAAAATGAATTCAAGTTTTCATATTGTTAAGGAAGCATTTACCTCACTACCTGATGAAGAAACAATTAGATTAATCGAGTCTGCAATTCTTTCAAGAATATTGAGAAAAAGTTTTTCTCAGGCTTAGTGCAATACACAACTATAATTAATAAAGAAATTACATAATCATTAACATATAAATTTTTAACATCAAATATATTTACAAGTTCATTAAAACATTGCTTAAATCACATATTATGAAATAAATACAATAAACTAAACATGAATTGAAATATTGAGGTTGAACAGGGTAATATAAGGTTTTTATATAATTTACATTATTATTTTTTATAAAAGAAATTACATAATGATTACTCATGAATTTTAAACGCAGAGAATCAAGAAGGTAAACAACACCATTTTTATCCCTATATATAACTATCCAATGGCCTCCAGTAGTCATGTGACGAGGCGAAGTGTTAAAAACAAAACCAGTATTCTTCTCCAGTTTCACTGGCCCTATTTCATTAATAGCGAAGACTCCTGTAAATCTTAGTTCGTTTTTAAACACAGTTTTTATTTCTTCTTCATTCATTTTTAATAATTCAAGATTATATTACGCACTCTATCAATCTCGATGAGTTGATGATTTTCCAAATACACCAAGACTGTGATTGGAGATTACAAACTTTCGCCAAAGGAAAGACCTAATCCTAATGTTCATTTTTTTAAAATGTTTAAATGATTTGCGTTACAAGTTGAAAGATCAGCTATGAGGAAGTATGCATATAAATTACTATTCTCAGCTTATGCTTTGAGATCGATACCTGTTCTGGCATCGTTGCATGAAACAGCATTGACTATTAAATTGTAAAAAGGTCTTGAGCAAGGAGACTGGGAACCTTTATACAACATTTCATAGTCACGACTGTTTGGTTGCCCGTTACATGTAGACTGAAACCTCTGAGTCCAAAAGGTGAGAATTTAAAGGATGACTTTATAATTCCCAGAGTAGGCTTCATGTTCAACAATTCTCATTATTGCATTATGAGGTAAATTGCCATTCACAATGTTAGGGATATTGATGTTTAATAATCCTTGAGTGAAATTAAAAAACTTGGTTACTATTCTTTTGATAAGATACTATGCTGCAGTGCTCAGTAGTGATTTTCAACTTCCAGATATCTTTGGGATAATAATTTTACTTTTCTAACATAGAGATATGCGTCTAACAACTTGAAAATGGGTTCAGAGAATATAGTAATAACATAAGGCTTGCTTTTTATTTTCAGAGCAAATTGAGCACCAGATCTAGTTAATCGAATTCTAGTATCTACGGAAGGAAGAATAAGTCTTTAATGAGAGAAAATATCTCCATTTAAAAGTCCCTAAAATTCATGTGTTACTTGCGGATTTAGCAGCTTTATCTATATGCTTATCAACATCTTTGAACCTATAAAAACCACATGATTGAAGATGAGACTGCTTAGCATCATCTTAATAATTTAGCAGATATTTTATATAACTTCTGTATGGATAATTTGCCGCTGACGCTAATAGATATGTTTCATTGAGATACATTTCAAGCTGGTTAAAACATGTACACAAGAAATTTGATTCCGTGTACACTATGTGATCATCGGATGAAGGAAGGTTTGAACCATCGGCTTTCGTCAGTTTGGTTTTTAAATATAAAAACACATTGGATGGATCGTGATACTGATCCGAAGTGTCTGGGATGTTGAATGCTAAAGGTACATCGGTGTTGGTAATTGAATGAATAGCGTTAATACTGATGAAATTAGTCTCACTTACACTAATCTGTGTAGGATTCATGGAAAAAAGGTTTAATTCACTTTTATAACAGTCTGGACTAGAAAGATTAGGGATATGTATCTTGCAGGTACGATCACTGAAAGTGTAATGAGTAGAGTCTTGATTATCCGTTTCTTATATACCTTAAAGAGATGCATGATGTTACTATTTATGTAAAAGATGCCAGTTAGTAAATAAATAACAAAGACATCAATACGTTTTATATTTAGAGGTCTTTTTACCTTAACCTTTTTCTTCGCATTTTCTTACGACCTTTATCTTGACCGTCATCCTACGCCTTGTTTTCCGTTTAACATTATCCAACATTTCATCAGAGACATCAGCTATACTCCTTTTTAAGGAGTCACGTAGATTAGCTCCTGATGCAATATTATGTATAATATTCAATCTTGTTCTAGTCGCTTTTTTAACAATATATTATCCACCTCTTCTAAACAGAGGCATAGCGCTTCTCAATAATTTAGCGAAAATCCTCTCAGTCCATAACCCCTTTGTAATAACGAACCCCTGAAAACTTTTTCACAGTATATTATTAATGGAGCTTCTTTCTTAAAATATCTTTACACTGCGAGAGCGAGGTAGTGAATGAATAAATATAAGTTATTTCATTTCTTATAAGTTCTCTTATACTTTGATATATTTCTTGAATGTCTTCTAACATTATATATGAAAAACTTTCAACTTTTCGTAAAAAATAGTCCAACATAATTGTTATTGTAGCTGCTTTCTAATATGAACTTTACACAACAATGTCCCTGAAGTGAATGGGTAAGCATTCCCTTGGACATCTTTTATGTAAACTCGTACATATCCAAATTGTGAAAGATTCAAAGGTATGTAGTGAACATTAGATAAAAGTTATAGCTCTACTATCTTTAGGAAGATGCACCATTTTTAATAAAGGGGCTCTAATATTCTCCCACATATTGACATTCAACTATATCTGAATAAAAATAAGCCATACCTGGATCTTGTAACATCTCCGGAGGTTTACATTCAATATATATTGATTTAGCAGTTTCACTTTGAGCCATGCATTGACCAATATACTCTTTCATAGTAGGAATATAACTTTTAATTTACTTAAAGTTGAAGTGATTCCCCATCCTTGTGATATCGCATTGTCCCGTACGTCCTTTCGGAACTATTCGGTTCTCTGGATATAAACATATTTTTATCTTGTATGTTTACTCCGATTGTTTGGTCTTAAGGTGATTAACATGCTATCTTCGTTATCAGATTTATTAATTAGAAAAATTAAATCTCTACACAGCCGACTTGATCCAAATTTTTTGTTTAAGTATATAAACACGTTAGGGAAAGATTTATAGAGACCTCGATGATTTATATAAAACATTTCAACGAAATATTCTTTATCCGTATGCATGAACATTCTCAATCCATTAGTAATTTCTATTTTTAATATGTTTTTAACCCAGTCTACATTTCTTAACATTAAAAATGCTAGTCGAGTGTCTGTTACATTCTCTATGTTTGCATCTAATATCATCTCGCACAATCCTATTTCATACGTTCCACGTTCAAGCAGTATAGGATACATTAGCTCGGTGGTGAAATCTGAAACTTTATTATCAGGATGTAAGTCCATAGAAGCCGAAGAAGGCAGAGTTAAATAGAACTGTTCTTCACTCTCCATGATTACGATGACTACTGATTAATGTTTCTTAATTTCACTGGCTTTTATATATGAATTAAACTTGTCAGGGTATCCCACCCATTTCACAAGATACTGCTTATTTTTACCCTTTCCTTTTGAGCCTAATATTTTTTCTATTTTATATACATTACTTACTATACCGTATTTTCTGTATTTCTTGTTTATAGAATCCTCCTTTTATTTTTTCTCCATCTAAATCTTTGAGATAGTATAATTTCAACCCCTCATTAGAAAATTCACGAATGATATCTACTTTAAAAACTTCTCTAGACCATCCTGCCTCATATCCTTTTCTAAATTGGTCATCCGATCTAGATACTCTTACATAATCATTCACTTTAATACCTGTATTATCTTTAATTTTACATGCTTTACGACGTTGCAGAGTAGGAGGTTTTGTCTTTATCATTTCTACTGGAGTAGTCTTTATGGTTCTATGAAAAGATTTGTTATAAGAGTAAGCCAAGTCCCGTAGTATATCAATGTACTTAAAAGTATTCATCCTAATGAAGTATCTGTGCCTTTGTTCTTTGATTGTGCGTTGCACTCTTTCAATTATAGCAGCTTTATTTACAGAGAATGTGTTATAATAACCTATATCATACTCTATAATAATTTCTTGAAACTCTCTACCTAAAAATTCAGATCCTTTATCTGTCCACATCATTTTAGGATATCTATTATAAATTATCAGTCTCTATAATTTCTCTCACTACCTCCGCTACTGTCTGGGATCTTTTATCTTTTAAAGCTTTTAACCACAAGTATCTAGAGTACACGTCAATCGTGAAAACTATATATTGATACCCCTCATTATAAGAACTATATTTAATCATTTAAGTTAAATCTAATAGCCAAACATTATGGATATGGGGACTTTTTCGTCTTCCGTGAAAAATTTTTTCCTATGGGTTTATGTAAAGTAAATGCTTCTTCTCCCTCTAAAGTATTATTTCAACTCTTTTTTTTTATTTATACTGGAAACCTAGACGAAAATCTGGTAAAACCTTCATAACTGTTTGGTTCTTTCAAGCTGTAATAATATTTATCAACCGTCTCCTTTGCTTCCATAATGAATATATGAAAATATGATAAATATATAATATATATATATATATATATATTATATAATATATATATATATATATATATATATATATATATATATATATAATATATGGAAGGTGTTACAACAAGCACAAAAGTTTAAATAAAATATTTTTATTTAACTACAGATAAAACATATAAATAAGGAAATAACATTATATACATATAGAAGAAAAATAACTTTCTTATTCGTCTTGGAGTTGAGCGTAGCAAGCCTCTGTTTATTCTCTACTCTATTTGAGGCAAAAAAAAAACACCTGAGGGGCTCGTATCTGGTCTAAGAGACATCGGAATATTATCAAAATCAGCCAATTTGTTTATTCTGTATTAAAGTTCTAGATAATTAATACCTGAAATTCATGTTTGATACTGGTCCAACCTGTTTACAGGTCTTTCTTACCAACACGAAGAGAGATCTGCTATCAGACTACAATATGTTGACCATTCCGACTATTTCTCCATCGATAATGATTTGAACTAATTCGTTTCAAGAAAACATTTTTAGAATATTATATAAAGCTAAACCTGATTTGCGCCCTCTATTTGGAAAGTTTTCCTCCAGGATATTTTTAAAACTTTTCCTTTTTCACTTCGTCCTTAACCTCAGATATTAGATTTGAACCATCTACGATCGACTTACTTATTAAAGCATGTTGATGCAATTCTTTTAGGTCTATTAATTTTTGTATGGTTTCTTGATATATAAGACATATTTTTCATGAATTTAATATCAGAATTTAATATTCGACACAATTCTTTCTCGTAATTATTTAACTGTTCAACTTTAGGATCATATAAACTATGAGGTTGGTGTTGTTGATATGGCCGATCATCATTCTGAGGTAGAGGACTCTGCTGATGTAATTGATGATGTTGTGAAGATTGTATCTGCTGTTGTGGATGATTTGGTGCTGTAAGTGATGAGGCTGCAGATGTTGAGATGCTGTAACTGTTCAGACTGCAGAGGCTGTTGGAGTTGTTGGAAATTTTGTTCGGGTGATGTTTAATTTTTCATTTTCTCATATTCGTTATATGATAAAACAGCTATCTCCTTCATTGACTCAAAAGAATAAATACACTTCCTCCTTTCTGCAGTAACTTTTATTTTTCAGATTTTTTTTTATGTTCGGGAGAGTTTCTTAATGATGTTTCTATGACGACATTGCTTCACCTTCTGAGGTCTGTTTAAAGGAACATTTCCTTTTATAAGATTTAGATAGACTTCGCATTCACATTGGATAAATTTCTCGTTTTCACAGATTAGTTTACGTTTATCAGCAGTTTTCAGATTTTTTTTTTTTATTATTCAGGTATGTATGTAGTTTCCATTTCTTAGGGTAAA
>JABUQX010057801.1:25000-27500 GCA_015478945.1 Trachelipus rathkii
GCTTGGTTTCCCGAAACGTTGATTAAAGTTTTCCTGTTGAGATGTTCAGATTATTGGTGCTCCTGTTTATTATTAAATGTCGTTTCCCTAAAAATAGAAGCCGGAATGAAATATATATATATATTATATATGAATATATATATATATATAATATATATATATATATATATATATATATATATTATATATATATATAATATATATTAATATAATATATATATATATATATATATTATATATATAACAGTTATATATATATAAACTGCATTTATATTACTATTTTTAAATTCATGGTAGCCTACTTTCATCATTTTAAATTTACGTAAACTTTATAAAACCAAATATTTTCTATTTAAAAAGCAAAGTTAAAATTAAAGTTATAACCAATAAATTTTCAATACTTACCAAACGAGAAAAGCGGTGGATTTATTGTACAAATTTTTATTATTCAGCCATTCCAAAACATATCCCTAGTAAAAGCTCTAAAATAGCTTGAAAAATAAAGAGTGAACTTATTTTGAAAGGTGATAATCCAATACTCTTTGCGTAGAGAGCTGTGTAATACCACACAAATGGTATGACAAATGGCATTCCGGCAGCCAAAATGAGAAATAAACAATATTTTAAATTCTTAAGGAACCTTAGATTCAAGTTTACTTTTCGCTCTGCTCTCAACAATATCCGACTTTTGATTAATAATGTAAAGTAGAGTTCTTTCCTGGTCAGTCTCTTCTCTGATTTCTTGCGAGAAAGAGGCTTTAATCGGTCCTGACATATTGGTATTGTAACTCGGAATTCGTCCTTGTTTTTATGTGTGGATTTTACAGATGATTTAAAAGTATTTGGCCCTTGGTTATGTGTCGCTCCATATTTATTTGACTGATCAATTAGATTATCGTTCTCTGTGGCTTTATTTTCATTTTCTGTATTTTTCGAGAATTTTTTAATCATGCTGATTATGCTTCTAGTTTTCTTATCTTTTAAATAGGCTTTAAAACCCCCGATATTATCAGTCACTGTTTCTTTGATAGCTTTGTTGATATTAATTTTATCTTCCGCAATTGTATTGAGTGGCTTATTTTGAGATGATATAGAATCGTTTTCTTCATCTATAAGTTTAGGAAAAAGCTCTTCAATCGTCCTCAAGACCTTTATTTGTGTTTGCACCTGAATTGGTCTAATCATAAATGCACAGACGTATAAATGGAGCGAGATACCAGTCAGCCAGAGAAAGCTTAAACTTATATCGTTGTTTTGAAAAATCATTGTTAAAAGGGCTGGATATATTATTCCTCCAAATGGACTTCCAATCACACGTATTCCATTAGCTAAAGCTAGTTTTAAATCAAAATACTGAGATAAAACAATTACTTGACAACTTTCTATTAAACACTGGCTTATCCCTAAAAAAAATAGAAATAAATATTATCAAGAATTTCAGTTTTACAGTTATTATGTATTATATTATCAATAAATATACCTCAAGAAAAATCAATAAATAGAATACAGATTTCTTACCTAATAGAACTCCTAGTATTATTGCAATCTGTACCAACTTATTACAAAAAATAGAAACAAATAGTGAAATGGTAAATAAAAAGGTTCCGATAAACATAACGTTTCGACTTCCAATCCACATTTCCAATGGACCAACCAAAGGAACTGAAACAAAAATCATTTCATTAAGACTTTCATAGAACTTAATTCAAATTATGATTAATGTTGATTTTTGATACACAATTTCAAAATAGAAATTTTCACCGCTGACACTGAGTAAATTTAACTTTCAAACGTTTTATACTTACCAAGTAAACTTCTAAAACCGGCATAAGAGACCCATCAGGAGTCCTATCATTGGTAAATGTTCGCATCTGGAAACATAATCAGTAAATGCATTGATGACAATTCCAAAATTGCAAAAAATCCACTGACAATGACGCACTGTACAAAGAGAACTCCCAAAACGATCCATGAGTAATCTAAAAAAAATGATAGTATTAATTGCAGTTGAAGGAGCAAGAGAAACTTCTCCTGAGTAGTTTTGAACTCTTCACTGATTATGGAGTATGCATGTCCCACACTTTGAGAAATAAAAAAGAAAAAAGTTAATAAATAATCAAATATGTGAAGAGGTTTTTTATTATTATTAATTATTATTATTATTAATTATTATTATTATTATATTTATTTATTATTATTATTAATTATTATTTATTATTATATTTTTTATGAGTATTTAAGGAATGTTCTGATTATTATTATTATTATTATTAGTTATATATTTTTATTTTTTATTATTTTTATTATTATTATTATTATTATTATTATTATTATTATTATTATTATTATTAATTTATATACTATATTATATTATATATAATACATATAATATATATATTATATTAATTTAATAGATGTATATAAATAATATATATATATATATACGATATATATATGTTTTATTATCATTTTTATTTGTGTTTTTAGTTATATCTCTTAT
>JABUQX010057801.1:37500-41054 GCA_015478945.1 Trachelipus rathkii
TTTACTGATCTTACTGCTTTAAGGTTGTAAAGTAATGCAATTTTTTAAGTTATAAACAAAAAAGAATAAATTTTTTAGTAAAAACGAAAGTTTTAAAGAAAACCAAAATAAAATAAAATAAAGTTTTTGTGGTTATGTTATACAAAAAATATGGATGAGTCAATAATCAATCAGACATGGAAGGGTAGGAGGATGGCTGAATACAGTTTGATTTACTGTCTGTACTGATTCCTGATTTAAAAACGTACGTTAAGCGAAGGATGCTTTAGGATCTAAAAGTCCTAAAATCAGAAAAATGACATAAATACTTTTAGTATTAAAAACGAATTAAAAGTATATAAGAACGGAATCTCCAAAAATAAATAAAAGTTTTTTGTGTTTAATGTTTATACAAAATATGACTTGTCAATAGATCAATGATCAATAGATCATAGGAAGGGTAAGGGGTTGCTGGATACAGTTTGATTTACTGATTTAGCTGATTTACTGCTTTAAAGGTAATGTAAATATGCAATTTTTTTAAATTATAAACATAAAAAGAATAAATTTTTAGTAAAACGAAAAGTTTAAAGAAACAAAAACAACAAATATAATAAAAGTTTTGTGTATGTTATAAAAAATATGACTGAAATCAATAGATCAATAGATCAATAGAATTAAATAGATCAATAGATCATGGAATGGGTATGAGTAAGGATGGCAAGTTTGATTTACTGATTTACTGAATTACTGCTTTAGGTTATGTAAATATGCAAAAAAAATTAAGTTATAAACATAAAAGAATAAATTTTTAGTAAAAAAACGAAAATTAAAAAAAAAACAAAAAATCAATAAAAGTTTTGTGTTATGTTATACAAATATGACTTGAATCAAAGATCAATAGATCATATAGATCAAAGATCAATAGACAATAGATCCAGAAGGGACTGAGGGTATGGAGGACAGTTTGATTTACTGATTTACTGATTTACTGCTTTAAGGTATGTAAATATGCAATTTTTTTTAAGTTATAAACATAAAAGGAATAAATTTTTTAGTAAAAACGAAAAGTTTAAAGAAACAAAACAAAATAAATAACAAGTTGTTGTGTTATGTTTCAAAATATGACTTGAAATCAATAGAATCAATAGATCACATAGATCAATAGATCAATAGAAAAATAGATCCACAGAAGGGTATGAGTGTATGGAGGGCAGTTTGATTTACTGTTACTGATTTACTGCTATGGGTATGGTAAATATGCAAAAAAAATTAAGTTATAAACATAAAAAGAATAAATTTTTTAGTAAAAACAAAATATTTAAAGCAAATTAAACAAAATAAATAAAATTTTATAGTAAAAAAACGATAAGTTTATAGAAACAAAACAAAATAAATAAAAGTTTGTGTTATGTTATACAAAATATGACTTGAATCAATAGATCAATAGATCAATAGATCAATAGATCAATAGATCACAGGAGGGTATGAGGGTATGGAAGGCAGTTTGATTTACTGAATTTACTGCTTTAAGGGTATGTAAAAAATGTAAATTTTTTAAGTTATAAACATAAGAAGAATAAATTTTTAGTAAAAAACCAAAATAATTTTAAGCAAATAAACAAATAATTAAAATTATAGTAATAATAATAATTTATCGAACAAAACAAAAGAATAAATAAAAGTTTTTTTGTGTTATGTTATACAATATAACTTGAATCAAATAGATCAATAGATCATAACATCTAATAGATCAATAGATCATGGAAAGGGTAGGGGTATGGAGGCAGTTTGATTTACTGATTACTGATTTACTGCTTAAGGTCTGTAAATATGCAAATTTTTTTAAGTTAAAACATAAAAGGAATAATTTTTAGTCAAACAAAATGGTTTTAAGAAGACAAAAACAAAAAATAAATAAAAGTTTTGTGTTATGTATACAAAATATGCCTTGAATTCATTGATATGTAGACGAATTTGGTCATTAGAGAAATGGATAACAGAAATCATGCGTGTATGATTGACAGTTTGATTACGATTTACTGATTTATTGCTTAAAGGTACGTAAAATATATAAAAATCTACGGTTAATAAAATAAAAGGAATAAATTTTTTAGTAAAACGAAAGTTATAAGAAAAAAAAAACAAAATAAATAAAACTTGTTTTATGTTATACAAAATATGAAATGAATCTACATAGATCAATAGATCAAATAGATCAATAGATCAAATAGATCACAGAAGGGAATGAGGGTATGGAGGGCAGTTTGATTACTGATTTACTGATTTACTGCTTAAGGTATTTAAAAACTTAAATGTTCTAGTTATAAACATAAAAAGAAGCAGGTTTAGTTAAAAACAAAATATTTAAAAGCAAATTAAAAAAATAATAAAATTTTATATAAAAAACGAAAAGTTTATAGAAACAAAACAAAAATAAATAAACAGTTTGTGTTATGTTATACAAAATGAAGGAACTTGAATCAATAGATCAAATAGATCATGTAGATCAATAGATCATGGAAGGGTTAAGGAGGGCTATGGATGACAGTTTGATTTTCTGATTTACTGATTTCTGCTTTAAGGTATGTAAATATGCAAAATATTTTTAAGTTATAAACCTAAGAAGAATAAATTTTTAGTAAAAACAAAATGTTAAAAGAAACAAAACATAAATAAATAAAAGTTTTTGTGTTCTTTATACAAAATCTGACTTGAATCAAATAGATCAATAGATCAATAGATCATGGAAGGTATGAAGGTATGGAGGGCCGTTGATTTACTGATTTACTGAATTATCGCTTTAAGGTATTAAAATATACAAGATTTTTTAAGTTTATAAACATGAAAAGAATAAATTTTTTTAGTAAAAACAAAATGTTTAAAGAAAACAATACAAAATAAATAAAAGTTTTTGTGTATGTTATACAAAATATGATTTTAATTGACAGGAATCAATAGATCAATAGATCAAAGCATCATGGATGGGTATGTGGGTATAGAGGTAGTTTGTTTACTTATTTTATCGCTTTTTTGTCTTTAAGGTATTTAGAAAGCAATAGCATAAGGAAATAAAACTCAAGAGGAATGAATGGGATAGAATATTACGAAAAGTTAAAAGAACAAAACAAAATAAATAAAATTTTTTGTGATATTTTATTTAAAAATATGACTGAATCAATAGATCATAGATCAATAGATCAAGGGGAGTGGGAGGTTGAGTTTGAATTTATCGAATTTATCTGATTTTACGTGATCTTATAGGTATGTAAAAAATGCAACAAATTTTTAAGTTATAAACGATAAAAAGAATAATTTTTAGTAAAAACAATTTTTAAAGCAAAAACAAAAATAAATAAAACAAATAAAAATAATATAAAAAAAAAAGTTAAAATTAAAAAATTTAATAAAAATAGTTAAACTTTTAAAATAAAATAAAGTTTTAAAAATAAATTTAAATAAGTAAAAAAAAAAAAAAAAAAAAAAAAAAAAAAAATTAAGCACAAGTATAAATGTAAAATAGAACTTATAAAAAATGGCAACCAATATATGCATGTTTCAGTTTAAGGAAAAAA
>JABUQX010057802.1:0-12500 GCA_015478945.1 Trachelipus rathkii
ATCAAGTCCTGTTGTCTGGTTACAATGATTAGAACTGTTCGAGTTGATCGTTATCCTGGACGAGGGTATTCGAGTTTAATATTTATTTGTCTAATGTAATACTTCTGTACGAAGACTGTGCTGTCGCTTCCTTGTAGACGACGCTAATCAATGTCTTAAGAGATGAGCGCGTTGAAATACACGGAAGGCTATATAGTTACTTTTGCATGCAAAATGTTAGCTGTACTTACTGTGTTATGTGAAACTTTTTTAATGTTAAACATTCCTATTGCGTAGATGTAACGTTGTATTAGGTTTGTCTTGTACACTTCATTTGCCTTATTCAGTACGGCGTCTGTGTTAGCTTTATTGCGATTCCGAAAAGCCGTATTACGTAGAGTATACATATTCGTTCGTATCAGTATGCATTAATTAACCAATGTTCGGATACATTTTGCTAAATAGTCTACTGTGTCAGGTAAGCGTTAACGCGTTACAATGTTAGAGATTACGCTTGAAACAATAAGCAATATGTACGTCTTGCCATACAAGTTTAGTTTACTTTACTCGGTGTTAAGTGTAACTTTGTTCAATTTAACCCGTTTCTCGTGTGTATAGATTGTTAGGTTGTCTTTATGTACATTTATTTTCTTAGTTCATGTATATCGGACTCACGGATCTGCGTGGTATATTCGTTAATGACACTGTGAAACCTGATACGTTAGTAGGTATGGATAGAGGGAGTAGTGTTTCAGATTAGAGGTCAGTGGGTAAGTAATGAATGACATACTATGATTAAAGCGAGTAATTTTTTAACATATTATGCCAAGTTAATCTGTAAAACTTAAACATTGTATGTTAGAGACATGCTAGACCATGCGCGTGTGGAATAAGCGTTATATGTTTGTGAAGTTGTGATAGTAAGATTGGTACTCTAGGCGTGTTCATATGACTGGCAACTTTGTAATGGTAAAGTTTATTCGTGGTCTAAAGTTGTGTAGTTGTCTTGTACACTATTGTTTCTTCTTATCTCAGTTTACGGGCTGTGTTAGCCTTTATTGAGTGTGGAGAAACCTTAAATCACTTAGTAGTATAATTCACTTGAATCAGTATGATAATAAACGCAATTTGTTGATAAAATTCTGGCTAAATTAGTATTGTGTCAGTTAGATGTTAACAGTTAATGTAGGACGATATTGGCGTTGAAAAAGTACAATACGTGGTTTAACGTTTTGGAGCAGATGTTAGTTACTCTTACTGCCTGTAACGTTGTGGAACTTTTGTTAATGGTTAACAGTTATTCGTGTGATTGTTTTAGGTTTGTTCTCTTGTACATTATTCTCTAGTTACCATGTCACTCACTTACTTTCATTGATCGGGAAACCTATTATTTACGTTAAGTATACTCGTTGGATCCAGTATGATATTAGACCAATGATTGTATACATCCTTTGCTAATGTTACTATCGTCAGTGTACTAGGTTAACTGTAAACTAGTTAGAGATACGCTTGAAAATAGTATGAATAGGTTACTGTGATGTAATGGTAGTTACTTACTGCTGTTAAGTGTCGAACTTTGTATATGTTAATCAGTTATTCGTGTGTAAGCTGTGTCAGGTTTGTCGTTGTACATTATTTTCCTAGTTCATGTTACGACCAATGTTGACTTTATTGAGTGTGGAAACCTTATTCTTTCTTAGACGTATTAGCTTCGTTGATCATATGATAATTAACCAATGTTGTATAAATTATTTTATAAATGTTAACCTGTGTCATGTATAAGGTTAACGATAATAATTATGTTAGAGATATGCTTGACAAAAGTGGTGTGAATAGGTTATCATCGCAAAGATTTTGGTTCTTTTACTGTTGTTAATGTGGAACTTTGAATACCTTAACAGTTTATTCTTTAAGGCGTGTAGATTGTCTTGTGGTTATATTCATATTATAGATGTCTAGTAGCTTTATTAATGTAAAACTTTGTTACGTTTTAACATATTACGTTGATGGATCTTGTATAAACAAACTTGGTTTTATTTTAGTTTATCCAAAATAACCGTAAATGTTTCATCTTGAAATCAATCAGGATCTCAAAGATCATAGTTTCCAGGAGGACAGAGTAGGCGTGGATGAATGGTTGTTTGATTTACTAATTTACTCCGCTTTGCGTACGTAAAACATGACAACTCTTTAGTAAACGAAATCTTGGTTTGAATCATAGATCTAACTTAATCAACGTATTATCATAGCGAACTTAGCAGGAGAAGGTAGTTTGAGTATGGTGAGACGTGGTAGGCGTGCTTTGATATTACTGATTTACTGCTTTTAGGATTAATTTAAAGGCTATACGTAACATCATTTAAAGTCTTAATCGTAAAGAAGAATAAGAAATTTATTTATTTTTAACTTAATTTTATTTCTTTAATTTTTTTAATTTTGCTTTTAACAACAATTTAATTTTATTTTAAATTTTTTTTTTCTCTTGTTCTTTCTGTATCGCTCGATGCAGTCTACAAGAAAGATGTATCAGCCAGGTTTTTCGGGCTGCCTCTAAAGGTGCTCCATTGATTTCGAGCGGCATCTATCAGGGCGGGAGTGACCGACGACTATCTTTGTGGCGATGTGTAGTCGAGGCTAAATATAAGCCCATATAGTGAGGACTTAATCTTATATACAAGACTTGTAATAACTCGGATTTAGCGTCTAATTCTTACACTCGTTTCAGAATAATGATCTTTACACTGTTTAACGGGCGCCACGCACCCCTCATTATTTGCTCTCTCCCCCTTGGTTGCAGGGTCTGTAATCTCGTGTAACAATGAGGTTACCACCATATACCACCTCAAATTGTTAACCCAATACCGATAACTCTAACTTATACTAGATATATGTCGGAGCCAACAGCTGTGGTGCGCGTCCGTGCGGCGCGATGACACCGAAGTGGGCGATGGCAGGATGCTGGACGCTTTCGAATCCGCTGAAGCGCGCAAAGGTTTTGAAAAAACTAAAATTCTTAAAGAATGACCGTTTCGCGATCCTCCTCGACGTAATAATAATCAATAATAATAAACAAACAAACAGACAGAACCACAGTCCTTCGGTCCGTGTCTGTCGGTCAGACAGACCTCGTCTCTGGAGACCTTCCCACTTCCGGCTCCGCTTCCCGCACGCTTGTTTAGACCTACATCTCACCCTCCTGGAGAGCCGCCACAAGGCGAACCCAATTCATGTCGACCCCGGGCGACCCCTCTATAATACATGCCCGACCGACTGAAAATTTACCCTGTTTCGAGCTAACCCGCCATTATATAGATTAATTCCTATGCTTTAAAAGCAATACTCTACTTGCCTTTCAATGATCGAAAAGTGTGCATCGCCCAAGCTGTAGGAATCTACTAATTGTGAAGATTTTCTAAAGTTCCATCGAATATGTTGGCAAGGATAGGGGAAAGGAGATCCATACTTAGACCATTGGTTCGTTGAAAGAAGGTTGTTTGTTAAAGCCCTAATTGATACTGTGTTCAGGTACAAAAATAAGTTGTCTGATTGAGGTAAAAGGTGTAAGAATATGTTTCTATTCTACACGCTTCTATAGAGTGAGGTAAGAGAACAGGTACAGAAGGCAAGAGTCGAAAACTACATATCGAAACTAAGGAGTTTTGAGTAGTGGTTTGATGTTTTTCTAGTTCTTTAGAAAAACTAAATATCTCAGTGTTCGTAATACTGGGAAGAAAGATATGTCCTATATAGAGGGTGTTTAAAGAATCTTAGCTGCCATTGCTGATAAGATTATAAGTGTCTTGAGTCTCCAATGTTGGAAATGATCGGTCTAAGAGTTTAATTTGTCTTTTATGTTTTAGGTATTACCTCGTAGAATTGCATGAGAGTTTACGGAGAGGATTAAAGTTTCATTGGTAAAGAAAGTCATGGGAGTTAGACAAGCAATTCGTTTAAGTTTATGTAACAAATAATTGAGAATTTTTTTAATCGGCGTTTCTGTCAAAGTGAAAAGGTGTGTTATCATCTAAAGGTTACATTTGTGTAGGGAATAAGAGTTGTAAGATTACTATAGGTTGTTCCTTTATCAGTAGCGAGAATCGCAATAAGTGTGGTTTTGTTACAAAGGAGATTCTTGCATTAACAATTCCATTTAATTATAATCATACAAATATAATTGTATTTTGCACATCATTATTAGAAACAACCTTCACCTTTTCAAAAAATTAAAAACCAAAACTTTTTAATAACTTACAATTATTTTATGTATTTATTATATTATTTTAGTCTTATAGGCAGCTGAACACAACAAAGCAAAGTACCAAAGTTTGCAAATCATTCTGTTCATAATCTAATACATTTTAAGTATTTCACAAGTAACTATTTTAACTAAAGGCATTACTATTATGTAATATATATATATATCATACTATATACTAGCATATATATAATATATATATATAGTAGTATAAAATATAATTATATATAATAGTATATATATAAATATAGTATATATATATATAGTAATAGTATAAATATATATATATACTATATAATATACTATAATATATACTATATAAATATATATAATAGGATATAGTTATTATATATATATTTATATACTCAATATTATATATATATATAGCTATATATATATATGACTATATATTGTTATATAATATAATTTCTTAATATATTATATATATATATACTTATATATATATATATATAATATATATATAAGTAATACGTATTATGGAACTATACATAATTCTCGACAGGAAAATGGTCGACACGCAAATTTTAGAAATTTCAGAAGGTGTCCAAAAACGTCGACAAATAATTTCTTAAGTATCCATATTGTCGACAGCATTTGGTCGACAACATTTGCTCATAATGTTCCAAATCGTCGAACACACTTCAATAATCGCTAAATACCATATCGATTAAATAATCCGATAATTAATCGATCGATTAATCATTTAAAATTTTCAGTCCAGTGTGTCAAAACACGTCGAGCAGGATATATCATATTTATTATAACCGCAACATACTATCTTATATATATAGTATTATAGATAAATATAATTTATATATAATCAATATATTAATATATATAATAATAATATATACTAATAGTATATATATATAAATATATATAATAATATATATATATATATATAATTATATACTATATAATATATATATAGTATATCAATTACAGCAGAACTTTATATTACTCGAGCCGACGGGGAACAGAAGGAGGGACGATTTCCATACCCGTGAGGGAGGGGCGGAGGAACCCACCGCGAACACCAAATTACAAAAGAGCGGGGGTCCGCGAAGACCCTCCCCGAGGGAATTAGTCCTACCCCGTAGTTCCCCGAAGCCGAGAGACCCGACTCTTGCATCGGGCGATATACCTCCTTGGGGTATGCTCGCTTTCAAAATAAGAATTAAACGAAAAAAAAAACAGAAAAATCTCAATCCATATCATAAGGCAGAACTATAATGTCTAGTCTTAAAATTGGAGACTCTGAAATATTCAATCTAACATTTTTTAAAAATGTCAAATTGTTGAGAGCATTTTGGTCGACAACTTTTGTCGACTATTGACCTGTCGACCATTTTAACTGTCGTTACAATTATGTCCTAGATTTATAATATGTAAATACTATAAACTATATTAATATAATATATATATATATTACACAAAAAAAAAAAAAAAAAAAAAAAAAAAAAAAAAAAAAAAACAAAGTAGTATATATATATATATATATAATACTAATATATATATATATATATATATATATATTTTTCTTTATAATATATATTATATATACTACTTGTCAGCTAAACAAGTATATATATATTATATATATATAAAATATATATATATACAGTAATATATGAATACTTATAATAATAATATTATAGTATATAAATGTAATATATAATATATATATATTATATATATAAAGAAATAATATGTATATATATAGATACTATATATATTCATGTGGGCGCAACCGCAACTTTTTGATTGATCCGAATCCGACATCCGGAGTGTCGTGGACAATGTCGAATCGAATCCCGAATCCGAATCCGCACTCTGTGATCGAATCCGAATGTCCCGAATCCCGTGGTTGAAAATCCCTCGAATCCGAAATGTACCGAATCCCGAATCACTCGTAAAAGCAGGAACTTACGAATGCCGAACGACATCCGAGTCGAATCCGAAATGCCGGATTCGAATCCGAATCCGGATGTCGAATCCTTCCAATGTGTTTTTACAAAATTAAATACAACAACCAAAATATGACATATTTCTTTCCAAATATTTTGAATATACTAAATAAAATGTTTTTTCATTTTTCATTTTTTTTTACTGCCTGATATAAAATATTTAATTCCATGTTAAATAATTTATATTAATATACTACTTTATATATATATTATAGTGTATATATTATATATTTATATATATATATATTAATATATATATATATATACTATAATATTATATATATATATTATATAATATATATATACTATATACTAATATATATATATAGTTTTGTACTAAATCCGCATTATATACTACTATATATATATATAATTTCAGTATATAATTAAGTATAAATTACTATAAATATTACTATATAATATATATATATTATATATATACTATATAAATATATAATATAGTATATATATATAAGTTATAATATATATACTATATATATATATTATATACTTTTTCCCAACTCTGTATATCAGCATCATGCACTATCAGTTGTTCTGCACGAAACTTCTCCAACGTCCTCTGTCCATCCACAACTCAGACGCCTCCACATCCTGGATGTCCTTTTCTCTCTCATCATGCCTCGACCCACTTGTCCACTCCATTAACTTTAGGTCTCCAACCTCTTTCCAATCCGATATCCATCAATATTCTGGTACTGCGTTGCTTCTCCCACTATTCCTAACATGTCCGACCACTCCGCATGCTTTCCCCTCTCACACAATCGTAGCGACGCTTCCTCACGCCCAAAATCCGCCTAACCTCCTCCCTTCTTTCCCGTCCTTCTTGGTCTACTCCGGCTAATCAGTCACAACACGCGCAATCTCGCATCTCCCATTGCTATTGCCTCAGGCATTTAATAGCCCATAGCCTTCATTCGTAAGTCAGTATGGCCCTCAGTGTAACTGTGTACATCCACCGATCTTGACTCGTCTCGAAATTTCTCTTTCCTTCAACAATGGGGAACAACGCAAGTGTCCCATTAAACTTTCCATTCTATGGTTCAACTCCTGCATATAGCCATGGCGGACCCTATGCACCCCCAACATTATTACAGCGTTGTATACACCTTTCTCCACTCAAATTCAACTCCAGGACATCTCCACCCGACCTCCAATCAACATCACCGTGTCTTCCCTCAGTATCCTCATACCACTCCCACCAACTCATCGTCCAAACTCCAAAATATTTCAGTCTCTTTATTTTTTGTGCAAACAATCACCAAGTCATCCCGTATCAAACATCTCAATCTCCGCATCGGTTCCCATGCCCGATCTCCGCAACGTCCACGAATAATGAACACAATTGAGAGCACGCTCCTTGCCTTCACTCTAGTTGTGACATAAACCCATTCCCCTCTACCGGGAAATAGTCTTACTCTGCATTTCTGTCCTACCATAAGTCTTTTTACTTTACTGCTTTAAACAATTCTCAGGTACATGCATACTATCTTCTTAGTTCCTCCAAAACTCCTTGCACTCTATTTAAAAACCTTTCTAGGTCTATCGAAGCCTGAACAATGCACATTTCTTCCTGTTAAATCCATTATCATTTCAAAGCGAATACCACATCTATATAGTCGATCTCCCGGTTTGAAACCATGTTGCGGGTCTTTCTCTGTGTTCCACCACTCTCCTCTTTATGGGTTCAAACACATTTCATAGATCTTCGCAGGGCGCGACATTAATGCAATCCCTCTAGTTTTGCACAGGTAGTTTACTTTCTTATTTATTATATGGGCAGATGTTTGCATCACTCCATTCACAGGCACCACATAACTTCTCCAGCCCCTGCAATAGATTTAACATCGTCTTCTTCCCTTCAACTCCATTCCTTCCGCAATCTCCGCCCTCATTCCTCTTTCCCGCCGGCCTTTCGTCCTTCATACCTTCAACGCACTACCATCGGTCTCCTCCTCCAGTGCATCAC
Source organism: Trachelipus rathkii (assembly GCA_015478945.1). NCBI lineage: Eukaryota > Metazoa > Arthropoda > Malacostraca > Isopoda > Trachelipodidae > Trachelipus > Trachelipus rathkii. The sequence continues at coordinate 8,210 of JABUQX010057802.1, forward strand.
ACCACTCCTCTCTCTCCCATCCCCAACAAACACAGATCCTGCCGCACGATCTCTCCCCCTCCAACGCCCCTCTCACATTGCACAAACTACTCGAAAATTCCTCCATCTCTCGCAATCTCCCTTTGGTTTCTATAGCGAACTGCCTTATCGCCCTTATCAGCATCGGCCATTGGTCGACTTTCCTATTACTCAAAAGCTATAACGTTTAAAAACCAGCTCTTTCTACGCTCTGTCACACTCTCTTTAAACTCTTTTCCGATTTTTTCCCAGGTTTTTTCCTTTTCCATCCTTTATCACACGAATCAAAAAGTTATCATAATTGTACTTATTTCGATTGAACTACCCGACTATTAGCAAAGTTTCATTTCCTAAAACATACTCATCCTCATCACAGCATACGCAGTGTAATACAATGTAAATATACTCTTCTCCCACCCATATATATATATATATATAATATATATAGTATATAATATAGTATATATATATATATACTATAAGATATATACTATATATTGACTATATAGGCCACCACTAGAAAAGCACAATCCATTATCTCAAAACTACACAGATACGTTCTACAGGAAAAGGGACTACACGTTGTGGACATCCTGCCGTAAATTTTAATTAGGACAAATTTTAAATAAAAAAAAAAAAAATAAAGAAAGTACAACAATGACTTTGATTCGAATGGAAGTGTTTTCATTGTAATTTGAAAGAAATTTGCTTTTTTTTTAGGAGCAGGGGAGAGCGGCGGGACAATTAAACTAATTATATATTATAAAAACGCTAATAATATATATATATATATATCATATATAGCTATATATATATAGTATACTATATTATATATATATATAATATACTATAACGTATATATAATACTATACATTAATATATGTCCTATTGTAAAGGTATTGACTACCGAATTCGTGGGGGCTCTTCGTACCGTTACGGGAAACACCAGGGGCGTTTCCATACCGCGTTAGGGACGAGGCGGACAGAAACCCCCGTGACACCCGCAAACTACCAAAGATCGGGGGTTTCCGGAGATCCTCCCGGAGGGGGAAATAGTCCAAAACCGTAGTTCCCCGGAAGGCGAGAGACCGCAGACTCCTGCCATCGTCGGATATCCTTGCGATTCTTTAGTTAAAAAATTTTATATTTAAATATGCTAGTAGGCGTTAAATACAAAAAACAATATAATATAACTAAAAATAGCTTTTTTTCCTCATATTACTCTAATTATTAACGATAAAATTTTGTTACAATTTTCCTGACTAAATTTTACAAAGATTCCAACAAATCGAGATAATTTATTACTAATTGTTTTTTTTTTTTGTTTTTTTTTACAGCTTTTCCTAACTAAAATGTTACCACATTCCAACAAGTATTCCTTTCCGGTCAACTATTGTAAGTTTTTTAGAATATGGATTCGTGGCTCTCTAGAGCTGACCAATGATATATACTATAAGTATAATATAATTAAATCATATAATATATATATTATATAAATATAGATATAGATAATAATATTAGTATAATAGCTAAACTATATATATATAATAATATATAAAAGAATTATAAATATAATTGATTAATATTTCTATTAAGTGCTTAACTGCTATAAAATGGAATTTTAATTCTTAGGCTCGTTTTTTAATTTTTTAAAAAGTTAATTAACCTAAAATATTTAATTATTACTATTTCACATTAACATAATAAAATCTATTAATAAATATAAATAATTTTTTTAAATATCTTATAATACTTTTAAATCTTCCAATGTTTCAGGAGTTAACTATTTCTCCTATGGCGTAGTTTTACCAATAATCAAAAATATCAATCTTGATTGGCTCTTATAGCACTCCTGTGATTGGCTCCAAAGGTGATGCAATTTTTAATGCTGTTTTCAATTTTTTTTGTGTTTTTTGAGATTTTTTTTGAAAGCCGTATACCCAAAAACTAGAATTTCCTTTTCGATCCGATCGGAATCGCAGCATCCCGAATCCGAAATCCGTTGTGTAGAAATGTTCGAATCCGAATCGAATCCAGCAACCTTCGACATTCACGAATCCCGAACTCCCGAATCCGGTGGTGGAAATGATTCGAAATCGAATCCGATCCGAATCCATCCAGCAAACATTCCGGATCCGAATCTCGAATCCGAATCCGGATTCGAGAACTCGAATCCGGATTCGAATCCAAATCCGGATTCGGAGATAACTCACATGATATATATATATATATATATTAATAGGAATTATATATATATATATAATATATAATAATATATATATAAATATAATATATAATAAATATATATAACAGTATAATATCATAATATATATATAATAAATATATATATATAATATACTATATCATATAATTTATATATGTGTAATAATAAATGTAAATTGATGTAGATGAGCAGCTACGTTTTGAATACGTTATCAGCATATGACTAAAGTAATTAATAGTCTCATGCATCACAAGTCACACTGTGCATACCTACTGTATGCACACACGCACACATAGAATCTGTTTGACTTACGCTTTTTGCCTGTGGGTGAGTTGTTCTCATAGGACATCGAATCAGTGGAAATGAAATAAGTATAATTCTTACACTCGTGTCAGGGTGTTATTATACATTTAAAATTCAAACATAACAAAAAAATGTAAATATCTACAAGAACAAATAAGCATCAGCTAATAAAATAAATTTACATTACCATGTTAATTTAAAAATTTTGAGAAAGGCAAACTAACCCAATAATAACACAAACCAAATAAAACTCATCTCCGCAAAAACTATTTAATAATAACAAAAAACGCACAGCACATCGCACATATATATATAGCTATATAATATATATAGTATATAATATATATATATATATATAATATATATATATATATATATCATAATATATATTATATATTATATATTATAAAAACATATATATAATATATAATATTATATAAATATACTATATTTAAATATATTATACAGTAAACTTTACAAAAGCAATTATAATTATCTGTTTTTCTTATGTTGAAATCTTGGCTTTGTGAGGCTAATGCAAGTGTGGGGGGGGGGGGTTCCTTTCAACACACTGCGTCAAAGGGAATACAACAGAAATATTATTTGTAATAAAATGTATGACTGCTAAAATTAAAGTTTCAGAATTAATAACCACTTTCAAATAATCATTCAAGTTAGCTTTTTCTACCGACGAATGACCGGTCAATACTCAATTTGTTTTCATTGAGTAGCCATGACGTAGACAATTATTTTAAGCTCCAAATTTTGTGTTGTGCTCTGAACCTCTCACTGAACGTCGTCACATCGATGAATATCTCAGTAACGTTTTTAATGGAATGTTGGTGAAATAGAATCTATCACTGTGTTATGAGAGATGCTGTTGCAAATATAAAGAAAGCTCCATTTGTTTCTTGAGTGAGCAACACAAACTACACCAATAATCAGCATTAGAAATATTGTGACATCTCAAACAACAGTCTCTCAAAATATTGGTCAACTGTGATACATTGTAATTTTATTCGACCATGACTTAGTAAGACCTAAGAAAGTAATACGTGACGTTACTCTACAAATTATGACAAAGACGCAAGAACTTAATGGATCTCTCATCTTCTACGGTAGCTCTAACGATAAAATAAATGTCATAATATCTCATGACAATTCTATTCTGACCAATTGTATCACTGTACTCTAAATATATGAAGATATCACCCCGATAATCAGCAAACACTTGTCATTCTCTCATAATCACACTGAAGAGAGTAGTAAAATCCTCAGGCAATGAGAGTCGAGGAATAAAAAGGATTAGAAAGACGATATTAAAAGAAATAAACATAAGGTTGGCTTCCAGGGAGAGCAACGAATTGTATTCCAAAACAAACAAAATTTTTCACCTCTGTATTTTTTTACCGAGATTGTTAAAGTCAGTTTCTGCCTAAAATATGAAGAAATTTAAAAATACATATCTGAAATAGTGCAAGAAAAACAAAGAACGGAAAAGGTTGCTTTAATACCTTTCACAAGCGCCAGGGTCACCAATGTCTTAAATGTAATTCTACATTCAAGTAGTAATTATGAGGATAACCATCTGTCTGAGCAGGCAAAAAAATCGTTGACAATTACGTCAAGAGAAATGCTTTTCCCATGACGAAAATCATGTTGCATAGTGGAGGAGGCCTAAGGAGACGTATGCCGATCTTTCACAGTTAACAAAGACTTACTTTTCTTCTCCGTAATCAAGTCTTG
>JABUQX010057803.1:0-2500 GCA_015478945.1 Trachelipus rathkii
GGTATACTTCGTTCAATCAAGATTTGGGTGTTTAACCGTTTTCTTTATTTATCGTGGTACTTTCGCGTTTTCGTGCGCCCTTCATATATATATATATATATATATATATATATATATATATATATATATATATATATATATATATATATATATATAGGATCTGCACATACTTGGTTGCAACTGAAGACTAACAACTCTTTGCTTAAGTATTTCTTCATAATACCAATGATGACTAACTTGTTGGGCAGAAACACGTTGTAACAAAATTTTTACTCCTTCTAGCTCATTTTCCCAATGTCTTGAAAATATATTAAAAAAAAAGTAGGTATAATAAGCCAACACAATAGTAAAATTTCTCGGTAAGAGAAACCCTGATGTCTTCAAATAAGAAATGCACTAACATACATATCTTCTTATAATCCTTTTCATCTCTAATAAATTTAGTATTGAGGTTAAGAAAAAAGTTAATACTATGGTAAATTAAGCAAATATTTTTATTAACCATGTTAACTAAAATATGAAACCCCTTGGGGTAATTGGTTGAGTTCTATTTATGTGTAATAAAACAAAAAGTAATTGTAATAAAAAAAAAATTCAGTACATAAAATTAAATTTCAGCGAAATTGAAAATTTTCTTTTACAGAAAAAAAAAATTTATTTTTAGGTTTCTTTAAAACAAGAGAGTATGGTGCGTAACATGCACGGAAATAGAATAGTTAAGAGCATGACGTAAGTCGAACGAAAAACTCCCCCCCCCCTACCTTATCCTTGTACCCTTAAGTACGAGCCTGTCGCGGACAAATATACACTCTAAGGATTCACAACACCACGATGGACCCCCAATGTGGTAACTCCTCAATGTAGGTTTATCTCTTGGGACAAGATCACAACCAAACCCCCCTTCACAAAACCCAGCCATTCACTCCTATTATACACCTTCTTCTCGTCTCTGCCAAACTCCCATTCCTTTCCTCCAGACACTCCTTTACTGACTCAATCCACTCTTTTCTTCATCATGTCTCCAAGCCGGCCGATTCCCAGCACACTCACCAATATGCATCCGCTTAACCAACGGACTATCATCCATCCTTTCCAAGTGATCAAATCATTTTAATACACTTTCATTTATTCTGTCATTTACTTCTTTTTTAACATCACACAACTCCCAAACACGTTTATTTCTCATTTTATCAATTCTTCTCACACCTAACATGCCCCTAAGATTGTCCATCTGAATACATTGTACCTTATATCTATACATCTTATTCCATACCGTAGTTTCACTATTATACATTAACACAGGTAACAACATACCCTTATGCAGAACCCCAGCCACTCAAGACTTAGTCCCTTTGTATTCACCAAGAATTTAATTGCACCAGCCACCTTCCAACTATTCACAACTTTCCTACTGCACTCTGCATCACCCTTTCCCTTTTTACCCTTTTAGCCAAAATATTCAAACTTAGATACTTGTTCCAATTTCTCACCATCTAACATGACTTCATACTGCGGACTCTCCTCACTACCACTATCACTTACTTTAATCTACAGTTACTTTCTAACTCCTTTTACACCATGCCAAAACCCTCTACCAATCATCTCAGACTTTCTTCAGATTCGCCACATAAAACCAAATCATCAGCGTACAATAAGCAGGGCATCCTCTGCTCTCTTCCATTATCCACCAGTCTAACACCTTCCCCTACGACCCCTACCTCTAATACATTCATCGCCTCATCCATATAGCGAAATAGAAATAACTAACATATTACATGCCTCACTCTACTATTAATATTAAATCATTCACTTTCCACTCTATTCTTACACAAGCTTCTCTATCGACGTACATACTTTTGATTCCATTCTGAAGCCTACCACCAAAACCTGCCACAGAGCTTCCCTATTAATCTTGCTATATGTCTGTTGCAAGTCTCTCATTTTCTCAATCATTTGTTTCAATGTGAAGATTTGATCTACACATACTCTACAACTTCTAAATGCATCTTGTTCTTCGTCAATCAGTTCCTCAGTTACTCAACGCACACTTTCAACCAAAATATCAGCATATATCTTCCTACAGCACTCGATAAACTAATTCCCCTATGGTTCCTACAGTCCCCTTATTATACTATTTATATAAGACTTACACTATTATTGTTCAATATCACTGAACTTCTACCCTCCACAAATGCTCTGTTATGCAATTTCCATATCCAGTCAGTAAATTTCTTCCATTCTTAGTCCACTTCACCAGTATTCTATCTATACTTGCGGATTTAACATTATTCAACTTTCTCACTCTATCTATAATCTGCTCCCCAAATTAACTATTTCTTCATACACCATCTAACCCACACACATTCACTACCACCTCTTCATCTCTGCAATAGTTGTACGCAGATTTTCAAAGTGTTTTACCTCTCCTTACTTCCGTTTCATAAGTCATGGAAGTACCATCATATTCAATATTCTATGAAGGCTCCCCTTACTCTCTTCC
>JABUQX010057803.1:5000-22500 GCA_015478945.1 Trachelipus rathkii
ATTATCTTTAACCAATTTTTTTATTTTATTATATCAAAGTTAATGTATATATTTATTATCTTACTTATTTTATAATCATTATCTATTTCTCGAAATCCTTAAGTAACTAACTGCTGTGGTGTGAAGAAAGGGGTAAATGAGAGAATAAATGAAAGTATGTTGAGATGGTTTGGTCATGTGGAAAGATGAAGGATTGTCGGTTGGTTAAGCGGATGTATAGTGGTGAGTGTGTGAACCGACCGGCTGGGGAGACCGAAGAGAAGTGGTTGAGTCCGGTGAACAGATGTCTGAGAAGGAGAAATGTAGGTTGGCAGAGCGAGATAAAGGTGCATGATAGGAGAAAATGGCGGGGTTTTGTATGGGGGCATGGTTGTGGCCCACCTGGGCCAAGGGATGAACCCTTACATTGACGATTTACGATAGTGAGGGTCCGTCGCGGTCCCATGAAGCTCTAGGGTGGATTTTCTGTCTGTGACAAGTTTTCACTAATTAATGGTACAGAGGGGGAGGTAAGGCTGGGCTTTCTTTTCGACATTTGTCATGTTCTCCTACTGCTTTTCTTTTCCGATGCTTGTAGCGCACCTTACTCCCAGTCTTGGGGAAAAAAAAGGTAGATAAAGAAAGAAAGAGAATTATTGCATACATAAAAAGTCAAAGAAAAATAAATACAACAGTGGCAATACCTGTAACATCAACTCCCAATTTTTGAGCGTGAATAAGAATCATATAAGTGGACAAATAAGATGGCAAGCCCAAAAGCAATTTGAAAATTACATCACCAGCGTAATTACGAACAATTTTGGTTAGATGTTCCTCTTCTAAACCTAATAAACCTGGAAATTGGAAAAGATCAGTACTTATTTCCAGTAAAAAAAAATAATTAATAAAATTAACATCTTTTTTTGAGTCTTAAAGAAAGAAACTGCTAAAGAAACATCACTTCAAGGTTTGTGGCCTGCGAAACTCTTATTTTCAATTAAAACCATCTAAAAACTATGATTGGGTTTCTATTTTTGCGTTCTTCCAAGTAGAAGAAATGACGCAATGAAATTCTATCATTTCATATAATGCCAATTAAAATTAATAAAGAAAAGCAACTAACAAAATGCTTGCATGGAGTGATATAATATATATATATATATATATATATATATAATATATATATATAATATATATATATATATATATATATATATATATATATATATATATATATATATATATATATATATATATATATATATATAATAATATGTAATATATATAAACATATTTAAAATAATAATATATATATATAATAATAATATATAATAATATCTAATATATATATACGGTGTACATATGTAATAATATATATATATATATAATATATATATAATAATATGTAATAATAATATATATGTATATATATATATGTAATATATATGTATCATATGTATGTATATCATATCATATCATATAATATAATATATATTATATATATATATATATGTAAAAGTAGTCGAATCATTCCAGACCAAATTTAAAATTTCTTCCGAATATAATTTGCATCAACCTTTGTAGCATGTCATCTTTCTTGTGCATTAATTACCGCTATCACTGTTAACAATCTCTCCCCTCTCTCCAGATCTATAGTATATAGTTTATTTATGATAATGGAAAGTCCGTGAGTGAATGGTGGTTCCATTTCCTTATTACTGTTTTTAAAAGATAGTGGGTGAATATATAAAGTGTTCCACGGTATATATATATCTATTGACAGGACGTGACAACTTCTTATAACTTGTACCTTTTTCTTTTTCTAACTGTTTAACAAATTGACATTAACATTTGATAAATTAGGACCTATTAACATCAACAAACCAAAGTGTGCTTACACAAACTAGAATATTCCTACCAGTACAGATTAGATGTAATTTTATTTATATTGATCTTTCTTTGGAATGCAGCATTCTATGTTCGCTATTTCGTCCATAAATATATTTACCATGGATAATTTCCATTATCAACAACATATATCACGACTAAATTTTCCTTCAAATTTTGCATTGTTTTAAGAAAATATTTTCGTAGAGGTAAGCACTTTTTTCTCTAAATGTGCACAATTTTAAAAATGAAAAATGTTTCAATAATCATCAACGTCAATAAAATTAATTCTTTTCGACAAAATATTTTACTTAATTTCTTTGAAGTCTGTTTTTAAATTTACAATATGTCCATCTAATTAAATAATTCATTTATGTTTTCTATCCATTATTTTTTTTAATCCAAACGCTTTGTACATTAATATAACCATCAAAGAACTAGTTGGGTTTATGATATTTTCATTTAATAAAAAATATGTATGAGTCACTACTTAAAAACTCCATTGAGTTAGGTAATTATGCAACATGAATTGTATGTATTGTGTTTATCCCAAACGAAAGCGACTCAAAGTTGTTTTTAAATTAAATCCGTATTTATAAGTAAAATCAATATGTCTTTAAATTACACAAACTTCAAATATCCCCAAAGTTTAAGTGAATAAAAGAACAAATATTTATGAATAGTGGTTATGATTAAAAAGAACCAAAATTGATTTACCTTGACTGCTTTTTCTCCCAGGATCAGCAAACATTTGTAAAGCCTGACTAAAGAAACTAGATATAGCTTGAACTTTCTTTACTCTCAAAATGGCGCGAACGACTTCTCGGAGAGATGGATCAAAAAGTGGACCCTGAAAGTAATATTCCATAGATAATTAATTAGTTTTTTCTATTTTATAATAAAAAAAAACAGAAAATCTTGAAATAATAATAATTACACTCTATGTTAATCTTTTCTTTACAATCCTGATCTCTTTTCACCTTTTACAAGTATTTAATTAAAAGTATTGAATATATAGGTTATTTTCCTGTCAAATTACTAATTTTTGATGACTTTTTTCTCAACACACTTTGCTATATGTTGATATTAAAGAAGTGGGTTTATTAAAATTGTTAAAAATTGCATGTTCATACAGCAAATTGGAAAATTGGACAGCAAGTAATACCTTTTCTAATTACCTTTAGTCATTTGATCGAGAATTTTCTCCTGTTAAAATACCTCCTTACCTTCCAATGAAATATTCTTAACTAAATTAATTATCAAATTCAATCACACATTATTTTTTTTTATAATGAATCTATTATCGAGCCACAGGCCAAAACTGCAAAATGGATTTTACGAAGCAATCCTCTATTGTACATATAATATTACTTACAATCGAAATTATAAAAAATTTAAACACCCTTCATATAGGATAAGGAGAATCATTCTTTAATCGATTCCAAGTCAGTACAGAGAGACCATTTTCTGTTAACAGATAGTAAAATCTCACTTATGACTAAACATGAGTGGCGTCTGGGGCAGGAGGCTGCCAGCCTCACCTACGACTCCTAAGTAGCCTCCGGGAAGAAACGCCACTTCATCGTGACAACGCTCACTCTCTTCAACATCTAATAATATTCCTCAATTGAAGGTGGTTATTCAAGACCAGAACATAACCCCTTCACATGAAACAGGACAAAATGGAAGATGTTTTCTGTATTGTGTCGGAGTCAAATAATTCTCTCAAGAAAATCCTCTTCTTCCTTTGTTTTTTTGTACAGATGAATTATATATATCACATCACATTACTAAAATTGAAATAAAACGTTTAAGTTTAACTTTCATTGTAAATGGAAAAAAAACGACTTTCCATCGCTGATGCTAATCTCTCTAGCTGTTCTTAAAGATCTTAAATGTATCTTAAATTCGTACTGCCCGCCTTCTTTATTCCTTCTTTTAAGGTTATTATATGGTTTCTGCTTTTATGGACTATGAGGAGTCCTGAGCGGTAGAGCTTGATATACCCAAAACTTATGACAGGGTATAGCATGTATGGCATAGCTATGACCACCCTTCCTTTGTGTTTCGTTTTTTACTTTTCATTCTATATCGTCTTTCCCTATTCAAAATTATTGACGGAGCGGCTACTTTCTTCACCTCTAATAGTAGGGTTACCCCAGCAAAAAATAAGTAAATTCAATACTTTATCGTAGCATAAAAACACTATCATATCCATTTAATTTTTGAGAAAAAGAAAAAAAATCAACATCCTCCACCCTCACTCTCATTTTACCAACTTTTTCAGCTTGATTAAAGTTTTTAATTATTTGAAGAATAAATCAAAAAATTTCAAAAAGATTTGCAGAGAAGCACCGGTTACGAAACCATGGTCTGCATCACACGAAACTCTATATATTCAATAGAAAGTATTTGACAGTCATTTAAAATCTAAACACGGGTTCATTAAAAAAAATTAACAGTGTGGCGTCTGGGGCAGGAGGCTGCTAGCCCCATTGACAACTCCTAAGCAGCCTCCGGGAAGAAACGCCACTTCATCGTGACAACGCTCACACACTTCAACATCCAAGATTCATCTATTATTGAAGGTGGTTATTGAACACCAGAATTTAACCCCTTTCAAATTGGTGACCACCCTGGTGACCATCAAATCACTGAACATTCATCAAATTAAGTTTCTTCTGCTGGGCGCCACTCATTCGGTCATCCTGTGCCCACCTGTACCGTACTCAAACTACCCAGGTGCGGATAACTGCCAGTAAGGAAGTACAGAGTGGTCAGAAACCTTCTGGTGACCTTAATGTGTGCACCTAGCTCTCACCTGACAGCTGACCCGACATCATTTCAGGACCGGAGAGCGGAGTGTGCTCGCGGCATTGTCACTGGGGGGAGTCCTGTGGCGTCTGGGGCAGGAGGCTGCTAGCCTCACTGATGACTCCTAAGCAGCCTCCGGGAAGAAACGCCACTTCATCGTGACAACGCTCACTCACTTCAACATCTCATATTCTTCAATTGAAGGTGGTTTTGAGACTTCACCTTACCCCTTCAACAGTGACGTACAGAGTCCAGTTTTTAGGGATGGGTCTGAGTCCTACTGTAATAAGTATATTAATTATTAATCAAATATTTTTATAATAATAATAATCAAATTTTCAAATCACAAAGGAAAATATGAATTTAGGTAGTATATGTAAAATATTGTTTTTAACTAAAAAAAATCAATAACGAAATAAATAATCTAGCATGTAATATTCATGTTGTGAAAATTTGTGTTGTTTTTAAAGCTGATTATTTAAGAAACTAATTTCCCATCATTATTTTTCATGGTAGTATCTTTAGTCTAATTCCCTTCTTCCTATGGAATAACCTCCCCTGATTCAAAATTTTCTTGTTCGATGCAGTTGATTGTGCACAGGTTTTCTCCTAACCTTCATGTTTCTGCTTAAACAATTCAGAAAGTTTTATATTTACTATCGAATTGAACAGATACCTGTTGTTTAAATTATTCAGTATCGTCTTAACAAGTTGTCCTGTAAATAATTCTATTCATTTAGCAATGCATGGGAAGTAATTCAGTCTTAGCTTTACACAAAACAATGGCATTTTATGTTAACCAATAGTTAACTTCAAATATAAATGTTAAATATATTAACGGTAAATCTGAAAACCCCATAATACTCTTAAAATATTTGAGAAATAAGAATTGAAAATCAGATGGAATTCTATTGCGTTTTTATAAATCAATCGCGCGGTCGAGAGTAAATTTATTTTTGAAATCTGGAAATTTGACTGACTGTTGGAGCTCTTCTTTGTAGAAAGTAGACTTTCTAGAAGCTGGAGCTTACAATGTCATTAACAATAAAAATAATAGACATGTACTGCGAATTCACGATTGCAAAAAAAAAAATTGTAACGATAGATTTTTATCAAATATTTTATCTATGATTTTTTTTTTACTTCAAATGACTTATCTTGTATAGGTAGACTGAAAAAATTCTCTGAAGATTTAACATTGTCTCAGATAATCAAATAATTGTGATTACCCTTTAACTTAACTTATAATTAAAACTTAAGTAATGTTTGTATTGATTACAGTTTAGAAAGTACATCCAAAAAGAAATACGACGATTATAATACTTCAATAGAGGTTATTAGAGAAAATTCATCTTTCTCAAACTTACCTGTAAGGTCTATGTGACAGGTGGTTTTAAAAAGGGTGGATTCACTGGTTGTGATTTTAAATATAATGAATTTCATCTCAAATGAATTTTAATCTTATACTACTGTATTTATGGTATAATTATATACAATATACAAATCTCTTATATATTTAAATCAAAACCACATCAAGATACCTATTTTCACAATTTCCTATCTTTATTAATGACTGCAGAAAAAGGCTTATCAGCTCATTTTTTTAATATAAAATCGTGTATTAATTACATAATTACATAGTTGAGTTGTCAGATAACGTATTTGATTTTGATTTCATTGAATGTTGAAGTAAATGATGCAGCAAAAAAATTTTCTATTATGTATAACTAATACTTTAAAGTTTTCAAAAACTGAAATTAATATATTAATAATAAAGAATTGTAACTTGGAGTCAAGACAATTCGAATCAGCGTAAAAAATCTTTATGAAGTTGTTTTAGAATAGGATTATTGCACCAGTCAAATAAGTTGCTCATGTCATTGCCCTCTTCAGTCCTTTGTACGTTAAATTTATACAAATATGCAAGTAAATAATTATAAAAACATTGAAAAAAAAAGTTGTAAAAAGATTTGAGGCACATATGTTACTTATTTCTGGACTCGGCTAAATTTGTTCCAGTCCCGGGCTCAGTACATCATTAGAAATTAAATAATAAAAAAAACTTCCATTTAACGTGCTTAGTCCCCTTCTCAGAGGGTAACACGGGGGGGGGAGGGACTACAGGAAATCGAACTTTAAGGCCAGCTATCCCAAGCCTGTCGCCACCAAGCATTCGCAGAAGTTTTAATTCTTGCCCCCAGGAAGATAAAACTCGGACTGAATAAAAAAGAGGTAAGAGGTTTACTGAATGGTACTAACTAAAATAAATTACCATAAAAAGTGGTGGTTTACGAAGATTTTGTTTAGTCACAAACACAAAAGCGATATTTAAATAATTTCAGTAATATTTGGAGACCAATAAACCTATTATTAACTAATTACCAGCTTAAAGAAAGATGTGAATTTACTAACCATAATTTCAGTAGATAGTATTATCATATCAACCCGAGGCCACGGGTGAGGGAGGGGAGCAGCTGTTAAAGCATCAATAAGTCGGTCTAACTGTGTATCTACAGTCTCGAACAAGAGATGGAAGCCCATAAGAAGCATCTGTCCTTGGGACATTTCTCCCCCTGATACTCCTCCTTCTCCAGTAGAAAATGATGTATCTGTCATTTGTTGAATTAAAGACATCATGTGACTGTGAAGATTTGTAGCTTCTTGAACTGAATTCTCGTTCATGGACTGAAAATGTTTAAAATTATTTATTTTACAAAAATAATTAAAATTATACTAATTAAAATTATTTATTTTACAAAAATAATTAAAATTATAGTTTTACTGTATTGCTTTTAATGACAACAAATATTCCGTATAAAAGCCCATTTTACGAACTCGGATTTTTACTTCTCGCCATACACACGAAAACAAAGAATATAGTCATGAATTTTAATATTACCCAAGCTTTTAGCCTAAAGGGTCGAGCAAAGCAAAAAAAAATTCATAAAGGTCGCAAGAATGACCTACTGTAGGATATTTGATAGCTATAGATAATATTTTAATTTTTGAGGAGGGATGAATATATTAATAAGTTTGATGAGGAAAATGAATTAAGTAAGACACACTGAAAGATAACGATACAAAATGAATTTATATGCATTTTAAAAACAAGACAAGTTAAAACTTAATCACTAGAGCGAAACTTTAAAGACAATTAAAATGCTTAAATATGAAATTGTTTGAATTAAATGATAAGAAAATAAACCAGCTTAATTTTACAGGGGAAACCAAAACAATAAAGGGCTGCAGTTTCGTAAGGAAATTTCAATCGAAAATTAAATACCTAAGTTAATTAATATAAGATCAATAATTATAGCGATTGCAATAAAACAAAGTGTGCTTCATTACAAAAAAAATTACATGAAATTACATATTAGAAAAACTTATTAAAACTCTTAGTTTCTATCTCTATATTACATAATACATAAAAAAAAAATCTAATTAGATATAAACAAAAAGTGAACGAAAAAATATTACTGCAAAATAGATTGAAAGATATTAAATATATAATTGAAATAAAAAATTTAAATTTAATCATACACTGCCATGTTATTCTCAGAGTACAAATAAGAGAAAGAAAAACCAAGAAAGACAAATTATTTCAAAGTGATATTAAACGGAGAGACGATAAATATTAATAATCGGGTAGAGGCAAATCACAGTAACAGAAGAATATTTACGAGAATTTAAAACTTGTATTTTAAAGTGAATAATATTTCCATCTTTGATAATATGAAAAGAAGAAAGACATGAACCAAACAATGGGAAAATTACTTATGAAAGGAAAACCTATTGAAATAAAGTAGATAAAAGTAAAAGTAAATGCAGAGTTTGTATACTAACTGAATCTGTTAAAAAACTGAGTCATGAAATAAATAAGATAAAAAAATAAATGACTAAAAAAATAATTACAAGTGGTACACGAATATTTGGTAGTATTGAAATAATAATATGATATTTACCTTGCAGTATTCACTAGAACTATGATGAAACAAGCTTTACTAACTATTCTTGAGACTACTCCAGTTAACTAATCATCATAATTTATGCCTGAGAAATTCTTATTTATCAAATAATTATAAATAAATGAGTTATATAAAAGTTATAATTTTGAGAAGTTTACCATCGACGACCGTAGGTATTAAAGTGAATTTAGGTATCTTTAACTTGCAATTAAGAGTAATAGATCGGTATATATGCTCGCTAGTCATCTGTGAACTTAGGAGAAATTAGTTAGCCGAACATTTTGTGATGCAAAGAGTAACGAAATGAGGGATTAATGACCATATAAGACTATATAATTAGTCAAAAAGTATTAATATAAGTACTAGTGTATAGACATAATATATTGTATTATGATTTACTTAGTAATGATTTATTATGGAGTAATTATGTTAACTCACCTACTATATATATACTAGAATATATATATACAGAAGGGTTGTCACCTAATAATATATATAGTATACATATTTTTTATATATATATTATATATATATATATATAATTTCATTATATTATATATATATATATACTTATATACTACCTTCATAGAATTATTAATTAGAAATCACAGGAATATACTTACTATACTACTATAAAAAAATAATAAAATAAAGAATATAGCTAATGATTCTGAAAATAGTTGACGGCTCTATATATATATAATATCTATAATTATATATATTTTATATACTATTATAAGAAAAATTAGTTACAAATAGCCTTTATACTCAATAAGTTGTAAAAAACCCCAATATAGGATTTATTGGAGTTATTTAAAATAAACCAATAAACACATTTTTTTTAGAGAAATCACAGGGATATACTTCATACTATTAATAAAAAATAATACATGAAGAATAGTGAACACGAAATCGCAGTACCCTCTTTAGAAAAAAGTTACATAGCCTCTGAAAGTTATAAATAAAATTTTCCATAGATAATACTTATTCTTATAAATAAAATTAAGTTTTGTATCACTCTATATATATATAGGTCACTCTATAGTTTTATAAATAGGGCCAATCCTAGTTCAGTTAATTGATAAGAATTTATGACTTAAATTCTAATACATAGATTTCTCTGTGTATACCTAACAAAACTATTATCATTAAAGCCTGACTACTTAGAGTGAGGCTACTGATAAAATATGAGACCTATATAACCTATGGTATATATCGATCTATAAATATATATATATTGAATAAAAAGTATATCTATTATGGAGATTATTTCAATCAACTTATGAGAGGCTCGTAACTTTTTTTATCCATAAAGAGATGACGGACAATTTTCCGTTTTCACTATATATCTTTAACATTAATTTAATTTTTTTAGAGTATTAATCACTGTGATTTCATAAAATCTAGGTATATATGGAGGACAACCCTTCTGGGAGTAACATAATATACCAGTTTTGCTTTATATATAACTATACAAATAATAAGCAGTCAATGTATTAAAGTGTTTTATATATATATATTTATTAATTATATATATATATATTATATAATATATATATATAATATATAATAATATAAATATATATATAATTATATATATAATATATTACATATATTAATTATATATTAATATATATATATAAATTATATATATATATATATATAATATATATATATTAATATATATATATATATATAATAATATATATATTATTATATATATCAATATATTATATATATATATATACTTAAAGTATTTTTTTCATTGTAAATAACATCTACTGGTTCTTTTTAATGTAGTACTGATGTGATTTTTTCATTTAATGTATAATGAACAATAGAAAGCTTTTTTTGTCATATTTCAATATTGTTCTTCAATAAATTCTCTAATTCCACCTATACTATATGCTCACATAAACTAAAGGGGTATATACGCACAAAATATAATAAGTTCGCGGGGGGTATAGCGCACTTAATAAATAATCGCTAACTTAGGATGGGTACGCAACTGTAACCTCAGTTACGCCATCATTAGAAAACTATTTATAATATTACATTTATTTAAAATATTATAAAAATAGGAATTGTGCAGGTTATTACATGGAATTAAAAGAACTAAGTATCAAGAGTTTAGGAAGTTTTAAATTATTAGGATAGACTGCATATATGCTATATTATATAGACATATAAGTCTTTATATAAAAATATACTATATATGGTGTGTTAGTATTATTACTTTAGCTTTAGTTTTTAGGCTATATAGGTAATGGTTTAATATATATATATATATTGTAGATATTTTATTTTGGGTAAGATATACTTAGACAGCCTTAATGATAGTACTTTGTTTTTTTTTACATTATATTGTAAAATGGTGGGTGGTTGTAACATTAGTTATTGCATACATGAACATATTACTCAATAGAGTACCTACCTTTCCTTAGTCCTATACTATTAATTTATATTAAATGGTTTCTATTACATCAACTTCTAAAGTTTAGTTACTAGGTATCCACATTTTTCAATTCCCATCCCTTATTAAACTTATGAACTTTATTAATGAGCAGTTACTATTTCAATGAAAAATCTAAACATATAACTACAAGTTGATCTAATTTAGTAGATCCATTTATAGACCTATAACTCATATATATAAAACTTAGCGCTACTTCAAGAATCCCCATAATTTACTAGCCTTTATATTCTATAATTCCACCTAACTGGTTGAGAAATAGCAGAGATAAGGGCCTCGGCGTAACTTTTCACCCTTATCATTATCCTTGAAATGTTACTGTTATGCTGTGAAAACTATATCCACTAGGATGTAACTGAAAAATTAAATGATATTAACTGAAAGACTTAAACAACACACAAATAACAACTGTATCGAGATATATATAACAAACTAGGCCTAATCAAAGCCCACCAGCCCTAACTTTATGAGATATACAACAATGTGCCCGTAAAGAGCTAGCCCCTAATTAAATAATCTACGCTATTAAATCTATGGGAAGTCAAACTGCTGTCTGGGAATTTCGTACAGAACCAGTAAACCTATATACAGAACAGTAAAAGAGACATTTTATTACCATAAACTTCAATAAAATTTAAATTTTCAAAGAAAACAAAGTAAAAGCTTTATGAAGAACTAAAGACCTGAAGAGTTCTTAAGAACAACATATATTACATGATACACTTTCATTCCGATTATCGAACGAAAATCAAAATTGATCTCATGCAATTGGAGCATAGCCTTTCGCCAGAGTTGCCAACAAGCATATTTTAATATGAGAAACCAATGATAAAAAATCTTTGAGAAACCTGGAGGGATGGCATATGTACTTCGTTGGTAAAGTTTGCTCTCGGAATAAAAATTAATATGTTTACCCCAGAGTTTACCCTATGAAAACCTTAAAAGGTAAAAGTTACTTAACGGACGAAATGAACCAGGCTACACCGTTAATACGCGCAAATTACGCAATATAGTAATTTGCATAATAATAATTCAAAACGAAGGTAAAGGTTATATATAACAAAAAATAGAATCATTTTTAGGGACGAAGTCTATGAAAATATAACTTTTTAAGAAAAGTTTCAGCAGTTTAAAAATTGAAATTTTTTGAATAAAGATCTGAACTTGCTTGGGTGTATTTTGTTACCTGAGTCTAAGAATAAAAGGCTATTCTCTTACTTTCGTGTACTGAGTTCATTAAAAATATATTACATAATTAAAAATATATTTAGCATAACTTAAAACACACGCCGTATCTCCCAATATTATCTTAATGGATTCTCTCTATTTTGTAGAAACTTTATTCTCACCTTGGGACCATCCAAATCGTTATCAAATAAATTAACGACTCCATATTTTGTCACAACTGATTTTCAATATCCTTTTCTAACATATCTCTTTTCAACATTACATTTTTATATACAAAGTTACACTGGTTACTAAGCGATCTAAATACAGTACATAACTTCAAATAGATTAAATAATGATTAAACTTTAGCCATTGCAATGAATTACAAACCCATATAATAATAATATATTGAGAATACGAGATATCAGATCCAATAGTATAGAGTATGAAAAACCAGAGTATATTACACTATCTATATAATATAATATATATATATATATATAAAAATATTATATATATATTATAATATATATATATATTATTTATATATACTGGAGCAATATAAACCGCATTCAATTGTATACGAAAAACATCCTTGAGTGAAGAATTATCACTCAAGGACATTACTATGATATATATTATATATATATATATATATATATATATATATATATATAATATATATATATATATATATATATATATATATATATATATATATATTATATATATATATGAAGTCCGATAGTACGGACGGAACCACTTAGGTGCTACGTTCTGCGACTTACCTAGAGACTGAGTTGAAACCGAGTCCGAGTCCGAACTTGGTCACTGACGGAGACGGATCAAGGCCCGTACGAGTTGGCAGAAACGACGGAGGATCGATTGCTACCTATTGGATGAAGTTTGGTTCGTGTGAGTTAGAAAACACCGATAGAACTTTATCAGGAGACTGAAGAGGAGCGGTATCCTTGTGAGTGCCACACCTTTAGAGCAACATCTACGCTAACCATTTGTCCACTAAAAATTTTGCCCATAGGTAATTATATACCTTTAAATAAATTTAAACTAATTTTTAGGTATACGTAGTTCTGGGCATTGACCTTGTAAAAGACTATGAATGAAAATTGCGAAATTAAACCCAATTAAATTAGGCTGAAACAGAACTATGTAGTTAGTCGATCTAAGCAATTCTATATGTAATAATTCGATTGGTGCTAAGTTTGTCCGGCGATGCATCTTACGATGACTGGCAAGAAATTCTTTGGTAATGTTTTCATTAAGTAATTTTGGTTGAGGCTCTTTGTAACATTTTATTTACACGTTAATTATAAGAAAATCAAAATAGATCAATCCTGAAAGAATTTAAACTTGAACAGAAAGAAATATCTTGTTTATAAAGTGGATGCTTTTTTTTCAGTTTTTTGTTAATTGTCTATCGAGCTCTCTATGAAGTTGACTTTGCTATATGAAAGTTAAGCATATTTTGTGTCTTTACTTTTTACATTTGTTATATTAATATTTGAGATTTTTATAGTTATAGCTGTTTTTGGGTAATGTTATACTGCATTAAAAACGGTTAATTAGGTATATTTTGGAAAAACAGTCAACGGTTATAGTGCTAAGCTGAAATATTAGTTATAACACGACACTTTACAGAAAAATCAATTACATATTTGGAATCAGCGTAATAAATTTGTTTCAATGCATTTAAATAAGAGCAATAAAAAAAATTAATATAATTTTGCCTTTTCATAAAGCTGCCATAATGGAAGACAAAACAAATTATATATATGATCAAAGCGTATTAAAGCTTATTACAATATGTTAAAAACAAATAATAAAAATAATAAATTAACAACCAATTATCAAATGTGATCTATTTTGCGAGTTGCCAGTAATTACGGCAGGACAAAGGGGGGGACGTTTCCATACCATTGCTTGGCCGTGGGGTAGTGGCGGTCGTTGAGGATTATCTCTAATATTTTTATTACATTTTATTTGAATTTTAGTAATTCAAGGGTTTATTAATGTCGATAACAACACCCAGAATACAAGAGCGGGGTTCCGGAGACCCCCTCCCCGAGGGGGGAATAGTCCTACAACCAAGGCTGTCGTTTCACTTATTTTCCGGCTAAAGCCGAGTAGATCCGGAACATCGACTGTTGTATTTTACAAATATATTTTAAGACTCAAATAATCTTGTTATTACTTTGTCTGAGATTTAAAAACCTTCCCATCAATATTCCTTCATTAACTGAGGGTATTCTATTATATACAAAGAAGAAAAAAATTAAAAAACATGAACGAGTCGTAAGAACGTAACGGTAACTACATTTAATATATTTTTTTGAATCATTGTCCATTACCTAACTATAAATTGATTGTTAGGATCATATATAAATATATAAAAGAAAATAACAAAAAAATCAAACAAAATTCAAACAAAAAATTACATTTGTCAACAAAGGTTATATATATATATATATATCTATTATATATTATATTATATATTTTATATACCCACCCAACACACTCACCACTTATATATATATATATATATTATATATATTATATAATATATATATATATATATATATAATATATTATATATATATATATTAATATAATAATATATATATATATAGTAATATATATATATATTTATTTTATATTTATATATATATATTATATATATATATATATATATATATTAATATATATATATATATATTATATTATATATATATATATATATCATATAATATAATATATATATATATATAATATTACTTTGCTTATCTTTTTCTTCACCTCTTATCATTTAGTGCTCTACAGATTGGGGGTAAGGTATGCAATAATATATATATACATTATATAATAATAGCATCGGATAAAAGTAAAAAAGTCAGTAGGTAAGAATCAATTTAAGAATGTATCATTTGAGACTTCTGTGAATGTTATTTTTCTGTAAAGTTAAAAAAAAATGGGAAAATATACTTTTTTGTTTTCTTTTCTCATATATTGAATAACTACTCGTTATATTCCCAAGAATTACAAACTTTACACATAATTTCATAAATTTTTTAGAGTGGTGATTCCAAGTCGTATGATCCTATATATATATATATATATAAATATATTAATTAATATATATATATATATAAAAATAAATAATATAAAAACCTATAATATATTATAATTATATAAATAATAGTATATATTAAATATATATAATATAATATAAATATATATAATAATAATAAGTAATAATAAATTGTATATAATATATTATATATAAGCAGTATCAATAATATATATTTATAATATATAATAATAATAATATCATATATTATAATCAAATACTAATATATATATAATAATAAAATATATATATATAAAATATATATAATATATAAATATTATAATATATATATATATATAAAAATATGTATAATATATATCTTTCTATTCTCTTTTATCTAAACCGTTATTTTCCAAAGAATATGGGAGTAAGGAGCGCTGCATGAGCATCGAAAAGAAAAGCAGTAGGGAGTATGACAAGAATATGACAAAAGAAAGCCCAGCCTTACCGCCACCATCTTGTACATTAATTAGTGAAAACTCAGTACACAGAACAGAAATCCACCCAAGAGCTTCATGGACCAAACAATAAGCGACGGACCCCAACTATGGTAAATCGTCAATGAAAGGGTTTATCCTTGGCTCAGTGCCACAACCATAACCCCATCACCTCCCCACCCCCCCACCCACCTGCCATGTCTCTCACTATCATGCTATTATCTTTATTCTCGACCTCTGCCAAATACTCAAACATCTCTCTCCCTTCCAACACAATATCGTTCACCGACTCACTCAACTTTCTCTTCGCGGTCTCCCAACCGGTCGATTACTAAAAAAAAAAAAAACTCTCAAAAAAAAACTCACTCACTACACATCACCGCTACCAACCGACTAATCATTCCCATCCACTCTTACCACTCCGACCACTACCACCAACAACAATACCCCTCAAAACATCCCACCTTTCATCTCATTCACTCACACAACTCACCATTATAACAACCCACACTTTCTTCACAACACACACAACACTCTCACCTACATCAACGCTCTCATCCCCCCTCACCCCAACCCCCCCCCCACCTCCTCCACACACCCTCTTACTTCAATTACCTACCACCCACCCCACCTCACCACACACACACACCTAGCCACTCGCCCACCCACCCACCCCCCCCACACACAACCCACACACTAGTCAATAAATGAACACATTGAACTTAGATTCTATACTTCATATTCTAAGTACCATAGTCTCACTAACCAATACAAAAACACAGAGTACCAACAATACCCCCATGTAAGACTCTAGCGCACAAAAGTCAAAAAAGACTTAGTCCCTATACATAAACCACCCCAAACCAAAACGTAATTTAAATATGCAGCCAGCACAACCTTCTAGCCATAATTTTATACACACAAACTTTTCACACTAACACTCATGATCATAATGCCGTTCCACTGTTCTCAGTCCAACACATAACCTAAATATTTAAACATACAGACAGTTTGCTACAACAGCTGCTCACCAGTCTACTACATAAACTTCACACGATTAGACTGTCCTCACTCTCAACATAACCTTTCTCTTATCTACGTTTAGTTTCAACAAAAATTAGTTAACCAAAAAATAAAATTATCCTTTTACTGACCTGATCCAAATCTCTCTACCACCACTCCCCTTATCCAAACTCTCTTCAGATTCGCCACACTAGAACCAAAAATATCCCATATAAACGGTGAGATAACACAGCACATCCATTGCACTCTACTCCATTCTCCATCATTCTAACACCATTCCTGCCATCACCCAAACCAATCGAATTCTTTCATAACAACCTATTCCATCAACAAAATTGAACTAACCAAGGAGACATAACACAACCCTGTCCTACTCCGCTATTATATACTCTTAAAACCCAATCACCATTGAAACCATTTATTCTACACACGCTTCACTAATCGTCATAAAAATCCATACTTTTTAATTCCAAAATTCTGAAGCCTCACTAACCAAACACGATATAATCATAATACCTGCCATAAAAAAAAAAAGCCCTTCCCTATTAAACTCTATCAACGCTGTTTTTGTAAATCCATAATAACCATAAATATTAAATTATTACTTAC
>JABUQX010057803.1:37500-49557 GCA_015478945.1 Trachelipus rathkii
TATATATATATATATATATATATTTATATATCTATATATATAAAGGGTTATATATTTACATAAACTCATCCTTTATATATATATATATATATATATATATATATATTCATTGCCTCGAACTTATAGGAGACTTCTTTGTATTTACCGTAAATAGGATTTATTTTCTACCTACTTTAGATATTTGACATTGAGCACATGATCTGACTATATTTTTAACTCTTTGAAGCATGCTTTTAAACACAAAGTCTGCCTTTATTGCTTTTCAGCATCGTGAGATCCCCTAATGACCTTGGAGATGAGTCATCCGGATTATTTCGTCAACACAGATGTCTGGGAGAATAATTCTGGCATAATTTAATGAAAAGTCAACATATAAATTTACCTCTTTTTTCTTGAACCAAAATTTTTGTTTTTTAATAATTAATGAACTTTTTTCCTTATCTGACAACAATGATTGTATATATTCATATATTTGTTGTTTTACACTGATATCTGAATAGTTTATCTCTTTACGAAACCTTTTTATTTGTTAAAAATGAGTTTCATTACAACCTTGTATTAAATTTACTCTTTTTATTTCAATTAAATCATCATTTAGTTTATCTATTTTATTCTTATCTATATCATCTTTCCAGTTTTTCAAATTCTCTTTTTCTATTTCAACCCGATCATCTATAGTGATTCTCTGTTTCTCAAAATCCTCGTTTTTCTACGCATGGAATGCGAGATATTTCTGGTATTTGTATTGTGGCTTTTTAAATGTCCCAAAATTTTCCCTTCTTCGGAATTTACTATCCTGGCACGTGCGGTATTTTCTTTTATGGGTCTCGTATACCATTCTTTTAAGGTGGGCGATATTGGTTCATAGTAATATTGATTTAAAGAGCCAAGGTGTTCATTCTTCTGATTGGCTAATCACAGCGCTCCTTTTGATAGGTTGGGAATTAATCTCCGCCTCTTTTCCAGAGTTCGTCATTACGTCATCATTTTCATTGTAATCTACATTATCATTATCAATTTTGTTGCTTAGGAGGTATCTGACAAAGGATTGGCCTTTTTATTGATCAATTTCCAGGTGACTTTGTAGGAGCTCAACAAGTTCAGACTTCGTATCTCTCGTATATTGTAATTTTTGCTGTCATTGACACGTTTGTATTTTTGTAACAACTCTCGACACTGGGTATGTATTATTAGCTCTCTACCAGCAAGTAAATATCCATATTTGTTTAATATTTTGGTTAAATAGACTAGTAGTTTGTTAGCTGGATCATATTTCCTTTCAATAGGGCGCTAATATCGTACTGTAAAAGCGACTGGACGATCTTCTTCGTCATCGGTGGTGATTACCCCGCCGCGGCAGTTGTGTGTATGATGATTTTAAAAGGGCTTGAAGCGCTTGGGTAAGTAAGGGTTGTTGTATGTTTTATTGCCTTTTTAGCATCATCAAAAGCTTTATCTGCAGCTGAATCCATGGTATGCGTCGGTTTGCATAGGCCCCTTCAGGAAGATTAGTGGAGCTAACACATCTGAAAAACAGGCCATGGATGAGCGATAAAAGCCAATTTTTCCAAGAAAGCCTCTTAATTCTCTAATGATCTTTGGTTTAGGGGTGTCGAGTATTTTTTTTCATTTTTTCATAGTATGGAATTATTCCTTCTTCATTTATTGTATATCCCAAATAATCGATTTCTTTTGAGCCTATTTGGCATTTTGAGGGGTTGATACTGATATTCAAATATTGTAGTCGTTTTAACACCTGTTCAAGGATGATTTTATGCTCCTCTTCGGTTTGTGTGTGTTTTAATACGTCATCCATGTAGACACATGTGTTTGTAAGGTCCTGGGTGAGAATATCGATGAACATTTGGAAAATAAATGGTGATTAAACAAATCCCATGGGTAAACATTTATAGCTTTAGTTTCCAAGATTAGAAGTTATGGTAAGTTTTTTTCGCTGTCTGGAGACAATAGGATGGCATAGTAAGCTTGCGTTAAGTCCAAACGTGTAAACCATTTGCTCCCTTTCAATGTAAACATAGCATCTTGTAGAAAGGGCAGTCCATACGTTTCGATCTCTGCTCTTTTATTTAATTCTCTAAAATCTGATATTATTCTCACTCTGATGTTACTCTTCTCTAGAACGGACATTGGAAAAGCCCAGGGGGAATTAGTCTTCCTCAAAACGCATGTAGCCAACAAATTATTAAATTCCGCACAAGTTTGAGCATATAACTTATGAGGGATCCGACATGGCTTGAGGGCGATAGGGGGTTCCTTAATATTCACATGATATGGATAGGTATTGGCTAGTTCAATCAAAACATTTTCAGGTATAAAGGTGGTGTCTTCGTTGGTAGTTACCTGACCGTCCTTACCTATTAATGCTTTGCTCATACTGCCATTTTTATTTTTATATTTCTCAAAAATTCTATCCCAAGTTTCCATTTGTTTTAATTTAATTTGATTTTTTCTGTTAAATATGGGTTCAAAAATAACTCTGTATATTTCAATAATACCTCTTTAAAGAATAAAGAACTACGAGGGACATGCTCAGATGAGAGTGATGGAGAATGTGAAAGAGACAGATTAGAGAGGAAATTTTCATGCGCAAATTTATGGTTAAAATTTTTAGACCTACACAATTTTATCGTTTTATTTGTAACAGAATCAATTAATAAATCTCATTTAAAATCGATGCCCATTTCAAAATGCTTCAAAAATGATATGCCTAATATATTTGTCTCAATATTTGTAACATAAAATGTATCAACATATTTTCTACCTAGATTAAGATCAAATTCAATAGTTTTAATATCATATAAATTTAAGAATGGTTTGCTGCTAGCATATAACCTATGGGGGGCTTGCTATTTGCAAGAACGTTCCCAGCCAAAATATTTTTTTCCGAACTACAGTCAACAAGGTAGTTTACCTTATTTAATATGTCATGCACCTCAAATAGTTTCAAGTCGTCAATCTCACAAGATTTCTTGACTGTCGAACATCGACTTCAACTTTCTCGACGTTATAGCATCGCCCGTTAGCAGTACTTGTCTCATTGCTCACTTTCCACTATATGGTTCATAACAGATACATCATTTAATGAATTTGATTTAAAAAAGATATAGCCCGCATGCAAAGGGTCTATAGTAGTAATAAATATTTTACTTAGTACATTACCAAAATTGTTTGAGACATTTGTTTTGAGACCTTTATTGACATCAGTATTATCTAATATAACATTATTATTTGTTGATATATTTTTGTTTTCTAGACTACTACTACTGTTTTGTGGTGAAATTTCATTTTTATCTGACGAAGGAACATGCAAATCCTTTACAATATCATTATTTAATACGTATTTTTACAAAAATTTTATTTATATGTTCATTATTTTTAATTCCATTTCTATTAATAGTAGTATTTGTATTTTCAACATTATTAGTACTGGTGGTATTTTCAGTGTTTTGAACATTTTTATTATTATTATTATTATTATTATTATTATTATTATTATTATTATTATTATTATTATTATTATTATTATTATTATTATTATTATTATTATTATTATTATTATTATTATTATTATGATTATTATTATTATTATTATTATTACCAGTACTCGAATGTTCTGAGTTTATTTTAACACGATTTTCACAATTAATATTAGCGCTGTTGATAACTTGCACTTTTGGATGAAATGTCACCTTTCTACTGTGACTTATATTTTTACGACTGTCGCTTGATGTTGTGGTTGACAGTCGCTCTAGAAGTTTTCCGAAGCTTGAGATACATTACGTGTGGCGTTCATCTCGCCATTGGCAAAAAGTAAGGGATAGAGGGGACATTCACTGGACTCACATCTATGATAATAATGATAATAACATAAGTCCTGAGCAGCCTTATTAAAAGTGTTATTAAATCCATGCTCATCCGACCTTGAATTTCGATGCTGACTTCTTCCTCATCTCGAATTTCGTTCTTCAGCTGAGTGGCGTTGACCTTGAACGAGCTGTTGGATAGAGCTTGCCATCTCAGCCATGGCCTTCGTGAGCTCGGCCAGCTGGCGTGAAATGTGGTTGTCATCGTTACGGGGAGAGTCAGGTTTGCGCTCTTGGTCGCGCGAGAGACTCGGTCGGTTCGCAGAGTTTGCTTCCCGCCTGTTTGTGTTGATTCGCACAGCATTAACAGAACCCCAATACTGTTCGTTGTTTGTCTGTTGGTATTTTTTGTCCTTTTGGATGAAGTTTTTGAACAAGTCATCTGTGACCTTGACCATACGATGGATGTTATTTTCTTCTGCTAGTGTATACACGCTCATCTGTATGTTTGTTGAAAGTTCTTCAAGAAACAGTTCGATGGCAAATTTAGGGTTATTGTCCACCAAGACGTCAAAGTTCTTGTAACCGAGCACTCCTTTCACCCGATTGAGGTATTCACTTGGGAGCTCGTCAGGCCGCATTCCTTGTTTGAAAATTTCACGAATCCGTTGGCGAAGGGCGGGAAGATAGGTCTGTTCGATATCTTCTAAAAGCAGTGGATAAGCATTTGCTTGTAATGGAAATTTAATTTTCGATATCAAAGTAGTTGGCAAAATTGGTGCTAACAGACGAACATGTTCATGTGTATCATCGATGTGATTTAGCTTGAATATTGCATTCGTAGCACTGAGCCAACTAATGGCATCATAAGCATCAAACACTGGTATAAGTCTTCACTGGAGACTTATATTCTTGTTGTTGAAGCCTTGTTGTTGGATGGGAGTTTCGCGGGGTCATTTCAAGTGATTCATTGTCGGAGAGAGAAGCAGAGCGTTGTTCCCCTTCCCTGGGGGATTGATCTTGTTGAGGAGAGGGAGTCTTTCTATTCCCCCTCTTTCCTTTCAAGGAGTTCTTTGCTTGACTTGTTTGACTTTTTTGGGCAAGCCTTTTCGACGTATGGTAGAGTTGGGGAGGCCTAATCATATACTACGCAGACATAATCCAGCTTCGATCGGATTAAGGCGATATGAGGACGTAAAAAGACTTTATTTCAAATCTGGAGCAACTTTAGCCCTAAAATGTGAGTTTGTTTGGGAATTTCAAACGTTTTGGTTAGCGACGCTCTTCTGTTACCACCCGCCTTTTTGTTTTCAAATTTAAATTTAGCAACGACTTATTTCTTATTATTTTTAAGATTATCGATTGTTTAATTCTTCACGTTGCTAATTATTTGAGTTACACAGTTTATTTATAGTCACAAACACAGTTTATTTAC
The DNA here is from genome assembly GCA_015478945.1 of Trachelipus rathkii. Taxonomy (NCBI): domain Eukaryota; kingdom Metazoa; phylum Arthropoda; class Malacostraca; order Isopoda; family Trachelipodidae; genus Trachelipus; species Trachelipus rathkii. Next base: position 42,760 of record JABUQX010057803.1, read on the forward strand.
CTGTTCTATAGTTTATTTTCACAACACAGATTTTTTTTTCAAACGATTTTGATTACACCGGCAAATTTCACTTTATTTGACTCCAAATTAGTTTTTTTTTAATTAGTCACGTTAAGGGGTCAACAGAGATGTAGGCAAAGATTAACGTGGCATCTATTAAATTAATGATAGCGAAATCAATTTTATGTGATTGAAATGAAATAACTAACTGTCAGTTGATTATTTATTAAACATAAATTAATAAAAGATTTGTGCATTCCCATAATGGGACATAATGATACAAATTTTTTTGTAAAGAGAGAAATCAAATAAAGGATTGCATTTACTAATTTACAAGATTAATTAAATGAACAATTTAGCGAGTTTCATAATAGTCAAATTACGTAAATTAAAATACAAATCTTCACAAACAAATTGTTAGCCATATAGCAATGTTATGAGTTACTCATATGGAGCCAACGGCAGCGACAGACAATCTAGTTCTTTATATTCACGTATAACCATTTTACCCCTATTCTATCGAAGTCCCTCGTAACAATATATACTCATTAAACACATTTTCTTCAATCCGTATTCTTGTATCTATGTTGCTCTGGCTCATTCTTTACGACCGATATATCACTTATCTAAGATTAAAACTCCTGTCACCCCAACATTATTCTATGATATTCAAAAGCTGTATTGCACTTACAGATCTCTTGAAACTTTGTGAAACAACACCATCCATATGCCCCATGAGTATAAATCGTCGTTATCCTGACAAAAAAACACGCCTACACTCTTGAAGCAAATCTAAACCCTTACTTTCCTTCCCAAATTGTAGCTTCTATCTCAACAACGGAGTGCCCCAAGGTGAATACTATCTAACCCAGAGCTTTTAATCGCGCTAAGTGTTTACCTTCTCTACTTATGTAGTTGCTACGATCCAAGTATTCGAGAATTCAGACAACCTAGAAATCTTCAGATATCTCTTCCCTATATTCTTCGGTTCCAGATAACAAACGAGGTACAGCTATGTTCTATCAGATAGTATGTCCCTATACTTCCTGAATCTTCACCTGTTCATCCCACACTTATGTGTTTGCAACCTTCGATCCACAAACTATGACCACGTTGCACAATTAAAACCATTGATACCTCAGTGGAAGACACTGCATCAAGCCTATGAACACCTCCAACTCTTTCAATCGCTCTTCTCTTCTAACAATCTGCTATGTAGTCTATCAATTACCTTTTCTTTTCACTGGCAGGGGGAACTCTTTAAACATATGAATTATTATTATGTTAAATAATTATATGAAAAGAAAATTATAGAGTATATCAATATTCTCCTTTTCATTATCATTATCTTTCAATTCTCAGAAGACTTTCAGATTAAATGTATATTATCAACTGATTTTCTTATTCTTCATGATAATCTATTTTATTTTTCCACGTAAGCTCAAAATATTACGCTTATATCAACACTTCAAAGTCGCAATTTGGTAGTTAATTTATGTTATTTGCTCTATAGACTTATTCTTTTATTTATTTTTCATTAAAACTCTTATGAATCAAATAAATTATCTGTAAAGTTTCATAAATAACACTCCACCTCTATCCCGTACGTCTATACTTCCCGACCGCACAAAAAATTCCTTTAGATTTCCCATAAAAACTTATATAATTTCTTAAGGCATAATATTTAGTACCATCTTCAAGCTAAATATAAAATCGGTTATTCCTCTTCCCGGTCTAATTTTATTAAAAATACTTTTAGCTTATATATATTTGCTTTGATACATTTTATCCCTGAATGACTTTATACACCAGGTATAAAAATTGAATGAGTAATTACAGTTTTTTTATCAGGTATCATATATGATTAAATGTCGGTCCTATCCAATGAATACCTTCGTTGGAATTTATATTATGAATTTTTTTTACAAAAATATACTCTCTCTATTTGGTTTAGAATTTTGCTGAACAAGCTTTCTATTTACTAATAATTTTAAGTTTATTCAATGTACATCTCAGTTGAGATTAGCGATTATATAAAAAGTTTTCCGTTATACAGGAACGAGACACGTTAACCAAAACTTATAAATATGTAAAATCTGCACTAATATTTACACTTTCAAATGTAGTAAACACAACTTCTTACATTTTCATTCATTTATTTAAAAACATAACGACATAGAAGAATGTCTTCTCTAAAGTGGAATTATTTATATATTTTTGTTCACCTCTACTTAATTACCATGGGTACCATACTTTATCATTTTTGTTAAATAACACACTCAGTTTCTAACATTAGTTTATGCACCGAGCCCTAACTCTTCTATGATGCTTTACCTAACGCGAAAATATACTCCTACTTCTGCTCGTATTATTGATTTAATTATTATAATGTGATTATTATCTATCCCTTTTGTGTGAATATTCTTCTTGATCTTGTTCATTCCGATTTCCACTCCGATGAACTCTGTTCTATGAATGTAAACATTTTTATATAAAAAATTTAACCAAAATAGCAAATATAGATGATGGCTCTCGGTGTTGCCACTGATCGGATCAACGAACCTCACTAAGCGCCTTAAGAGTAAGGCTCCAGAAGATTCTAATATCGCGATCTAATAGACTTTTGTTTCTCAACGAAGCATATCATATAACAGCCCGAAAAGAATATAGAAAATAATAGAAATAATGATAATAAGTAATAGAATAAAAAATAATATTAAATTAATTTCAAAATAATATAAACAGAATAAGATAAGAGAATATACATTAATGAATAATTATTGAGTAGAGAGCAAACATTGGTATAAAATATTCAAAGAATAAATTTGAATATTTTTTGTAATGCTAACAAAAATCATAAACAAGAAATAATAATAAATAATAATTAAAGTAAAAGTAGGTAAAGTAATATTATTAGATCACAAATCCTCATACAACTCACTATAAAATTTTGTTATAGATTCATCATTGACACTTGTAAATTGATACATGATGAAATGTAATTTAGATTTATGCCTCATAAAGAAGACCCATTTTGGAAGCGCATATTAACCCTTACTATATATCTGATGTGGTTTGAGTTTATACTAAAATAAGGGACTTACTAAACAATTTACATTTTTTTCATCTCTTCTTCCATCCGCTCTGCCAACCATTGTTTCATCATCGATTGATAATTAAAAATATTACTTCAGCTATTTATAACCAACCCTATTTTTCTTTTGTCCTATCATTTAAAGTTGAATTTCGCAATAAAATCGCCGGATACCCATCCTATTGCTAAAACGAAAATAAATTTCGGGTAAACCAACTTAGCTGATATGGCATATAAAGACACCCCGGCTCACATATCTTATCTATGAATGAAGCTTAAGAATATAGCTCTCTACATTTGCGATCGTAGAATTTACACACAACATTACCACCTGGAAATCAACGAATACCATAACAACACTACACGATATCTACGCATATAAAACCCACAACATAATAAGATCTCAACTTATAAAAAATGTTTTATATCTCTATGTGATAACCATTAATCGAAATAAGTATAGATATACTGTATATTTCACTATAAAATTTCTATATTCGTTATTGTAATATAAAAATTTTTTCCCTAACAGAATTTGATTTATAATGCTGTAATTATAAGTTATAACATAATTTATAAAAGGTTTTAATATTTTCACTTATTTTTTAAAAAATGCTTTATGAGCTGACACACATAATTTGTCGAAACTAAATACTTATTCAGCAATATTTATGTCTTTAATTAGTGATACACCTAACACATAATAATCAAGAAATGTCTAATATGATTTCATTTGTTAAATATTTTTAATTATAAAACAATTACTATCTAAGGATAAGTAAATAATCTTAGTAACCAAAAAAACTTTCTTCGGCAAAACCCTTCAGTGACTTAAATTTTATATATATCTAGACCTTTACATGAGTTTGAATAGCTTTACTAATGTAGAAGATAGTGAAATTAATGATACTGTATATATCTTATCAGAGAATTTTTAAATTGTATTTCTCTATCTAGTTGAATCAATACTTTCAAATTTATTTGTATAAAATCAAAGCAAAAGTTTTAAAAAAATGGTTACTGGCAACGTCTTTGGGTGTGGCGTCTGCAGAAAACATTTCTTTCTACAAACAATATGATGCCCATTATTATTCAGCTACAGATTTTAAACAAGATATTCTTATAAAAATCTATTTATTTTTATTTGTTTTATTCTTCCTTTTCAGGAAATATATTTTTGTTATTGTATATATGTTTTATTTTCTCGTTTAAGCCCATTTAGTTTACATAAGGCACACTTTTAGACTTCGAATTAGCGGACCCTTTTAATAATGTAACTGAACCATCTAATTAATAATATATTGGAATACGAGAATTTTGAAACTTTATAGTATAATAATTATCAATCAATATAGATTATCACAAGTCAAGCTAACATTTTAAAAGAGAAATCATTGTATTCAAACAATCCATATAGGTATTTATTATAGGTTTAAATAATTTATCTAAAAAGAGCTTTAGAAAATTGTGCAAATTTGATAAAAGTTGTACTATATGATAGGAATAATATATAAGATAAGACATGGACATAGATAAATAAACGTCCATATTTTATATAATATTAATAATAATTACACTGGAACCTTAAAGCTACTTAGAGAAAATTAAATCGCTACTCATCATAGAGATGAAGATATATTTAAGTATAAGTTAAACAATTAATTATTCGAATAAAATAATAATAATGCGAGAATAAATAATATATTAAATAATTAATTAATAATATAATAATAATTATAATTTAATAAATATAAATATATATAAATATATAATATATACAATAATACATAATAAATACATAAGGAAATATAAGCCGCTACAAACGAATACATATCATGAATTCTATCGTATATATTATATAATATATACATATAATAAGTAGCATCACCGGATATTAATAACTACGTACAATTTTATATAATTATGATAGAATACAAGGAACGTGAGAATATTAAATTTAAACACATAACTACATTTACATAATGTATGTGATATACCAATATAATTTAACTGTGAGCCGTAAAGGATTATAATTACGTGTGTACCAGGAATCACAACAAATAATATGTACATTTAATGTTTGTTAGCGCCAGGCCAAATAAATAAAATATATAATTTATAGGCTAGATAACAAATTAAAAACCTATAATTAATATATATATTATAATATAATAATTAATAATAATATATATATATTATATAATAAAATATATAAATAATATATAATATATTATATAATATTATTTATTGTTTATTTTTATTTTATTTTTTTTAACTAAGATTAAAACACTCAACCGCTCAACGGCAGAGCCCATCTAGTAGTAAGGGTATGATGCTGCTCAAATTATTTAATAAGATATACTGAAGCATAGACGGAGCCAAGCAAAGAATAGCTCACACAAACAACGACCGACCAGGGACGAACCTGGTCTTCGCTTATGTTAGGGCGAGTGCTATATCTAACAGTACTGAGCACCGTACAGCAGTAATCATAAGTTTTTGTAGCTATATTGACTCAATCCATCATCTTTGACCTATTCATCGAGTCTGAATCCGTGAATATGTACAAAGGAAATTCATTCAAAATGTGAACAAATGCGCCATTTAATAACCTCATATCCTGTATAAGAAAGAGAATAAATTGGAAAAAGTAATATTATAATATAATATACTCAGCTCCAAAATCATATCCTATCACAATTCACATAATACGAAGAAACTCATCCTTTATATATAGCTCAATATTTCGGCGTAGTTAGTTGAATTTCATACTTTCTACTTATCAAGAATTATTTAATATAATTACATTAATAACTAGTTTATTAGTTATTATTTATAAAAATATAATAAATTTTACTTACTATTGATCCTTTCAAATAGATGCTACTTTAATTACCAAAATTATTTTACATATTTAGAAATATGTTTTAATAACAATAAAAATACCAAATTATGTAAATATATTCAAAGAATTTATTCTTTCTTTGAGCTTCTACCATACTTGTTCATTTTTAGTTATGTTAGTTATTAAGGTTATTAATTTTAGAAGTTAATTTTTAATTAAAATCATAATAATAATCAGTGTACTATCATTAAGTTATAAGATATTATCATATAAAACATTCTGCGAAGTTATAAATTTTTGGTAAAATCTTATATTCTTCTATTGAATCTGGTGAAAATCGGCTTATTTCTGTTCTCCTAATATCTGCAGGTGTCATTAAACTTTAACCAAACCATTTTGAGCATTTTATTCTCTTATGCAGATTTGAAGTCTATATTTTCAACTATTTAATTATCTTTCTTCTAAGAGTCCTTACTCTTCCAATATTACCTCCATTATTTATAATTATGCGTACTCAATTCAAGACAGGCAGTCTAAATTATGATTATATATATTAATATATATATATATTATAATTAAATATAATATATATATATTATATTTATATATTAATATATAAAATATGATAATATATATAATAAATTATATAATTAAATATATATATAAATATATATAATATTAATTATAAAATTATTAATATATATATATTATAATATATATTATAATAATAATTTAATATATATGAATTTATACATGAAAAGTTTAAATTATAAAATATAGATTAAATGATAATAAATAGTAAAATAAAAATAATATATTTATTAATATATTCTATAAATAATAATAAATGTGTAATAAA
>JABUQX010057804.1:2500-5000 GCA_015478945.1 Trachelipus rathkii
GGTGAAGGTTTTCTTGAAATTCTGTTGCGCACTATTCAAACTTGAATAATCATAATAATGGCAAATACATCTAGTTTGGTCTGGGATTATTTCGATGCCATATACGATGATAAGACTATGAACCAACTTTGAAGCATGAATTATTCCCGAATAGGGGGAATTACATCAAGTCTCAGAAACCATCTAAGAATTACACATATTGAAGAATTATTATTGGGAAAATTATTATAAGAGGAAAATAGAAAGCGGAAGGCATCACCAGCGTCAGTAGTGAGGAGACAGTTTGGAGGAGCCCGTCTGCGTATATATATTTACCAGGGAAAGGCAAACCGTTTTTTTTGACTGGTCAAAAAAGATCGTTTCATTGAACCCGAATGAAAAAAAAATAAAAATTAATTAATAAATAAATAATAATAAATAAATAATAAAAAAATAATAAAAAAAATAGATAAATAAATATATAAATAATAAGTAAATAATAAATTAATAGTAAATGTTTATTTAATATTCATTATCACCGTACATGGCCACGTACTGGCTGCACCATCACCTCGCACCGCACCGCTCCACACCGCACTGCACTGCACCGCACCGCACCGCACCTAGCAACAGGTGGAGTTTGCGACATGGTATCTATTCCAATTTTGGCACCAAGCAGGAAATGGCCGTAGGATGGTAAAATTTGGTATACACACCTCTTATAAAGTAACCTCGTCGAATGCCGAGGTAGCGTTGGCGTTCACCCCCTTGAGGGGGGGTGCTGGCCCCTCCAAGTAGGAAATGACCGTAGAGTGATGACATTTGGTATACACCCTTCTTATAAAGTAACCTCGACATAGACGAGGTTACGTGTCGCTAGTCCATCAGGTTTTGGAGCTGAGCTCCAATACCTTGGAAATTGACATAGAAGGATGAAATTTGGCATCCACCTTTCTTATAAGGTAACCTCTTTATAGACGAGGTTAATTGATGCAACGCCCATTGGGTGTTGGCCGTAGAATGAAAAAATTTGTTACACATCGTTCTTAAAAGGTAACATCGTCGCAGTTGAGATAACGTTACACCACACCCATTGAAGGACAGGACTGTGCCTCAAAACCATGGAAAGGACCGTAAAAGGATCAAATTTGGCATACACCTTTCTTATAAGGTAACCTCGTCGCATCCGAGGTTACGTGACGCTATGCCCAAGGTGTTGGGGCTGAGCCCCAATACCTTGGAACCGATCATAGAATGAGGAAATTTGGTATACACATTTCTTATAAGGTAACCTCATCGCAGACAAGGTTACGTCACGCTAGGCTCACAGGGTATTGGGGCTGAGCCCCAAAAACATTGGAAATTAACGTAGAAGGATGAAATTAAGTATACATCTTTCCTGTAAGGTAACATCATTACAATAGCGGTAACCTGTTGCTTTAAGGTCTCGATCCGAAGGGTTGAGGCCTTACTCCTCCTCCGGAGGGGTAATGCCCGCTTACACCCCCTTCGGGGGTGACTCCCCAAATGGTACTTCACACCCAGTCATGGAGTAATCCCTCATGAGTCTTCTTCCGGAGGAAGATGTATTCCTTTAGGTACTTTATTAAATAGTGAAAATAATAATAATAATAATAATAATAATAATAATAATAATAATAATAATAATAATAATAATAATAATAATAATAATAATAATAATAATAATAATAATAAATAATAATAATAATAATAATATAATAATAAAATAATAAGTAATAATAATAAAATAATAATGTTATAATTACCTGTTATACGTAAATCGTCAGCACAGTGGATTGAGATTGTTGTACTTTGTTAATGTCGACAGTTTATTCACACCTAAGGTATGTCAGGTATGTTATGATACTATATGTTTTCTATTCAGGTAATATTATGTTAGCCTTTATTCGTTGATCAGTATGATAGATAGGTTATGTTATGATAAAAAATTTTTAGGCTTTGTTAAATACTACTACGCTAATGTTATAAACATAAAAATAATAAAGGCTTTAGTAAAAACATAAAATATTTTTAATAAGTTTGTTATAATAACCCTGTGACAAACAAGAATCAAAGGTATTGCGTACTGTTTCGAAATAGGGGTAAGGGCTACTTTCGTGTTTATTCAAAATCGTTCAGGAATTCTACCCTAATGATAAGCCTACCGGGAAGCCTAACTAAATATCTGTGTTATATAGCCTCAAACCTTGGTAAGTATGAGAGTTAGGTTAGGTTCTTTGTAGAGGAGTAGGTTACGTTTTGTGATGCAATGGTAGTTACTTTACCGATATTAATCAGTGTACTTTGCTAATGTTGGCCGTTTATTCGTGCGTACGGTATGTTATGTTTTTAGTTTAGGTGATATTATGTTAGCTTTACGGATGTTAAAACTTTGTTATGCTAGTTCAATATGTTAGTTAGGTTATGATATGACAAATATTACTATGTTAATATTTAGTTAACATCGATATGGCATAGATATGATAGAAAATGGGAGGTA
>JABUQX010057804.1:12500-15374 GCA_015478945.1 Trachelipus rathkii
TATCCATAGCCAATCTATTTATACTATCTTTTTCTTTAAAAAAAATATATTTTCTAAAATATATATTATATTATATATATATATAATATATATAATATAATATAATATATATATATATATATTTTATATATATTGTCAATGGCTAGGATAAACCAACTAGAGAGATGAACAAGGACTAGGTATTTTTGAAAAAGTTTTTGTTTGGAACCAGATTGCTCAGGTACAGGAAGTAAAGGAAAAGCCCCGTATCGGTATGTATAGATTTGATTGAGATTTTATTTAAAGGGTATTATTTTTTATAAGTGAAACTAATAAGTGTTATTTTTATTTCTAGGGGAACTAGTGTGGGGGCGATATGTAATTTGAGCCTGAAAAGTTATAATACAGTTGAGACGATGTTTCGTACCTCCCAAGTGCATCATCCAGAGTTAATGATGGCTATTTGAGTTAAGAACAAAGGTGTAACGTTGAAAGCCACGACAGATTTGCTAAAGGAAATCCTTCTTGATTTAGAAAATGATAGTAACTTGTACGGCTTGAATTATCAGATGGTTGCCATGGTTACGGCGTTTTTGCCGACAAGCCGTGTAATTAGTTTACATTTTACCAGGAAGGTATTTTAAGGGTGAATATTTGCAGGGCGCATAAGTCACGGTTTTACCTTTTGTAAGGTGTATATTTGCAAGCAAGTTTAATTCTATTGGTAAAAAGCATTTTCAGGTTTTATGTGTTTATATAATGTTAACTTTAAGAGATTAAAATTGAAGAACGTTAGTGTAACTCATTGATCATGAGTTAATGCTAACCTTCGGTCTATACTTGTTTACTGAATTCGAAAAATAGGTATTTTTGTTTCCCTTGATTTACATGTGTTTTACTGTTTTTAAATGCGAATTGTAAATCACTTACTGAAAGGACTGTTCATATTGTAATGGTTCGAATTGGTTAAACCATGTTAATGTTTAACCCGGCTACTTTGTTTACTGAATTGAAATAGCGGTTTTTTTCATGAATTTCATGTTTTACTGTTTTAATGAATTTAAATTAACTACTGAGAGACTGTTGATAATGTAATATCCATTATAAGAACAATGTCTGGGTTAATGTTTTTTACGTCAAGAGAAAAGATAAAATTGGTTTAAGAATGAAAATAAATTACGAAAATCCCTTTATTCTACTTTATCACATGCCTCCGCGTAAACTAGCACCTACATCATAAGAAAAGGTTATACGTATAAAGAGTACAACCGATCATTCGGAAGCGGTTAGTCTTGACAGTTAAGCCTAAGCGACGAGTGTTGTGTACGCCCTGGACCTTGAATGGAACTAAGTTTTTTTGAGAATACAATACTACCGACCCGGGGACAGAGAACAATCTTCGCAGACACATCGCAATGGTCCCAGGTGGTAACAGGGAGGGATGAAATCAGGGTGAAGCACCGGTGATCTGGAATGTTTTTGCTGCCAAAAGGGGGGTTTAATCATGGAAAAGGAGTCCCGTTGGAGCAAAGAAACCCACTGGTTTTGTCAGCCTTTGCAAGTCGTTTTTTTTTGGGGATGCCCAGGTTTAGGAACCTGGGAATAAGGGATCACAAAGGCTTTAAAGAGACAACTTAGCAACTCACTTTAAGGGGACAATCGAAATTATACGGAAGTAGGCAGACCAACAGCAGATGCTGAAGTATTTAAAGGCATTACGCCTTCCCCTGGTACGAGAAAACCAATACCGGAAGGTATGCTAGTGGCAAAGTGACTTGGTTTTAGGGGTAATAAAATGCTTGGTTCCACCATGGTACGTGGCTGGTTCCTGTAAAGTATTGGACCCAGGGTGAGAAGAGGGAAAAAGACGACCTTGAGAACCGTTCACATACCAGGTGCGGGGTGAACCGCAAACTTTAAACCGCCTTTGAAGGGAGTGGTAACGTTTTTTTTTGTTGTTTTTTTTTTTTTTTTTCTTTTTTTTTTTTTTTTTTTTTTTTTTTTTTTTTTTTTTTGTTTTGTTTTGTTTTTTTTTTTTTTTTTTTTTTTTTTTTTTTTTTTTTCTTTTTTTTTTCAAAAAAATAGGTTGGGTACCGAAAACCCTACTATGGGTGACGAGCGTCCCAATTCAGGAGGAATCACCGCAAGGAAAGAGGAGGAGTTAGAGGAGTTGAATGTGACCCGTACAATGAAATGAACTGGGAATTCATTTATGGAATGCGAGAAAGAAAACACAAGGTCCCGGTTAAGTTGTAATCATACATTGAGAGGAGTAACTTGGCAAGAAGTTTGTATTGGTGAAGTGCGCAAGTGCGCATTTTTAGACACGGGTGCTGTAATTAGCCTGATCCAGAAAAGTGTGGTTGACGATTTAAACAATTTTGGACATATCTTAAGGAGCTGGGAAGTAGATTTGGTACTAAACGGAGTGGCTCAGGACATTGTGAAATGTAATCAGGCTGTGGAAGTGGAAATTAGCACTCGCTACAGAAGGGTGTTGTTTCCATTGGTGGTGATACCGGACGGGTTTATTCCAGCATGTATGTTGTTAGGGATGAATTACCTGGTGGAGGTAGAAGCGGCATTGGACTTTGGTGAAGGTAGAAGCGGCATTGGAGATGACGCAGATGATGTGAGCGATTCATTTCTTGCAACGGTGGGCGCATATAATGTAACAATTCAAGGTGAAAAAGAGGGTAATGTACTGTCGGCACAGGACATTATTGACCTTCAGGAAAGGTCAGAGGTGGTAAGGAGGTTGAAGGAAAAGGTGCAGAAGAAACAGACACTAACAAAAAAAGATACACTATTCAAGGAATTTTTTAGGTACCGGGATGACTTCTTGATAAACAGGTCAATCTTAGTAAAGAAGATGGGACCAGGACAGGCTAGTGC
>JABUQX010057805.1:15000-17500 GCA_015478945.1 Trachelipus rathkii
AAGAAGACGAAAGAAGATGGATGTAGGAAAAGAAGAAGAAGAAAAAAGAAGGTCTCGCATGGCGGCTCAAATGAGTGATTGTATGTGTAGGTACCGACACACCGGTGTGGTAACGCGGTGCGGTGGCCGAATTAGTAAAAATGTGCTTAACATCTTTGAATTAGTGTACTTATATATGTTTTTTTAAATAAACATAGATCTCATTTGAGGTTCCCAAAACTCTCAAATGAGTCTGAGAACCCCTCTTCAGGGGGTTTCTACTGAAAAAAGAAGAAAAAAAAGCGGTGAGGAAGATGCATTATGCTGAATCACGGTTTCAACTCTCTAAACGATCGCAGGGTTGGCAAGACGCGAACGTTGCGGTTGGCCCCGCGCCGCAGGCGCGCCCCCCCGGTCCGGAAACGACGCGGCGCCCGCAGGGCGCAATATTACTGCGCGACGCTAAATACTAATTTTTTCATAGTTGGTAACGTTTAATAAAGTGTTTACATTACTTTGTATTTTCTTTTCAAGTAATTCGTTTTCTGTGTATTATGAAACAGTTATTTTATTTTTATAGCTTAATACTTTCATATAAATTTTATTTATACAAACCTTGTTCACTGTTAATGTAATAAAACATAAGTTTTTTCGACCTTAAAGCTATAACTCAATAAGGCAGTAGCGCAAATAGCCCCAGAGGGCCCCTCCCTTCACCCTGGATATGCGCTTTGTCTTTACTGCTTTATTGTCTTACTGTAGGGTTTTACTGTTTCAAGTCCTATCCGAAACACACATTCTCTTAGAAATTTTATATTTGGCCCTTCCACTTTGAATATATATATATATATATATATATATATATATACTATCATATATATATATAATATAAAATATATTCCAAAGTTTAATGAAGTTATTTTTCCACCAGAATGTGTGTTTCGGATAGGACTTGAAACAGTAAAACCCTACAGTAAGACAATAAAGCAGTAAAGACAAAGCGCATATCCAGGGTGAAGGGAGGGGCCCTCTGGGGCTATTTGCGCTACTGCCTTATTGAGTTATAGCTTTAAGGTCGAAAAAAACATGTTTTTATTAACAAAAATTTAACAGTGAACGAAGGGTTTTTTGTATAATAAAAATTAAGAAAGTTTAAGTATAAAATAAAATAACTGTTTCATAGTACAGAAAAGGAATTACTTGAAAAGAAAAATACAAAGTGGTGTAAACACTTTTATTAACGTTACAACTACGAAATATATTTAGCGTTCGCGCAGTAATATTGCGCCTGCGGGCGCTCGCGTCGTTTCCGGACCGGGGGCGCGCCTGCGGGCGCGGGGCAACCTCGCGTTCGGTCTTGCCAACCCTGCGATCGTTTAAAGAGTTGAAACCGTGATTCAGCATAATGCATCTTCCTCACCGCTTTTTCTTCTTTTTTTCAGTAGAAACAACCCTGAAGAGGGTTCTCAAGACTCATTTGAGAGTTTTTATAGAGTAATGAGATCCTATGTTATTAAAAACATTATTAAGTACACTATATCAAGATGTTAAGTACATTTTTACTAAATTCGCACCGCACCGGGTTCCACACCTGGTGTCGGTACTACACATACAATTACTTCATGTTTGATCCGCCATCGAGACCTTCTTTTTTTACATTTCCTTCTTCTTCTTTTCCGTACATTCATCTTCTTTCCGTCTTCTTCTAAGCTTTTTTCGTTCTTTTTTTCAGGGGGACCACCCATCGAGAGGGGGGTCTCAAACGTCATTTTGGGGTTCTGAAACCCCCAAAAATGAATTCTACACCGTTGAAAACAATAGATGTAGACACCTCATTTGTTCTAATATGTAGCTGGAGCCAGAATTCCATTCTGGCACCCCGCAACCACCAGCTCCGGCTCCGCCTTAATGGGTTCGGCCCAATAATTTTAACATAGTCTATTTCATTTATTCTCTTCTATACACTCACCAAATTTCAGCTTTCTAAGTCCATTTTTAAAATTTAAGGGGGGCGGGGGGCCCCACCCTCCTTTGACGTAGCGACTTGAAACATTGGATACAACAATGTTGCAACATATAAGGAAGACATACCAAGTTTGAAGAAGATACGATGACTCTAACACCTCTTTTGCTAAGATATGTCGTTTTGGTGTCATTTCTTGCCCCATAAATGACCCCCGGCTGGGGCCATGGGGACTCTGGCGTTCGGGAAAGTAACTACGGGAATCTTATTTTTGAGACATTCTACCCCTGTTTGACACCCGTCATGATAGGTTTTTGACGAAGGGTACGCCATATACGAAAAACGCTGTTGGTTGCCAGATATATAGCAACGCTGAAACGCCACGCTTGGCGGCATAGCCGGCAATCGAACTCGGCATAACCTCAAAACATACTAGACACACCGAGCTCGCCTCATAGCTCAAGAACAAAAATGTTTTAGAAAAGGGGGTGTAGGGTAATGTCTATACTAACTCTGTTAGGAATGATCGCGATTCGCGTCGTAAACCACAAGGAATCG
>JABUQX010057805.1:25000-27500 GCA_015478945.1 Trachelipus rathkii
AAATTGGTGGACACACGTTTGTGCTTCCCCTGTTTAATGAACACCCAGTTCGCGACGCTAAAAGGGCCATTTCCTTATTGCTATATTCTGTCTTGACATTACATTTATTATTCTCTTTTACAAAACTCTCCAGGCTCCTCTCAACTTTTTATCCACTGCATATTCTCTCTCTCTAGCACTCTCCATAGTCCCTTCCTAGGCACTGAATTCAAAAGCTTTTCTAAGAACTATGAAAGCTACATATGCTCGTTTATTATATTCCCATACCTTTTTTAACGTAATTCTCAGAGCGAACAAGAGATCCGTCGTGCTTCTGTTCTTTCTATATCCGTGCTGCTCTTCCTCCAGTCTGGGCTCTACTACCATTCTCAGCGTTTTCTCTAGTATTCCTCTTTATGCCAAGTGTTTCAACAAGAATGTTACCCTGTAGTTGTTACACTCCCCTGTATCTTTTTTTCCCTTATTCTATTGGAACTATGATTGACTTTCCCCCCCTCTGGGTACTTCCTTCTCGGTTCCAACAACACTAAATTGAACAATTTCAAGAATTCTTTATCATTTTCTTTTTCCTACCTCTTTTGTTAAGTTCCTATGGGTATATCATCTTCCGATGCTTTCATTGTCTCAGAGTCACCTCTAACTCCTCCATAGTGATGCTCCTCCCCCTATTCATTCTCCCTCCTTCAAAACTTCTCTTTCTCCTCGCCATCCCACATCTCATTCAGCATTTACAGTTTCTTTGAAGTAATCCTTTAAATCTCCTGTTTGTCTGGTTGATGGCCTCACCAAAAATCACCTTCTTATCTTGACTATTGGCACCTTTCCTCTTATGATCCTCTATAACGTTTTTTGTCAGTTCTAAGAGAGAGCGCTCTCTTTCCTTTTTTTTGCCCTCAACTATTCCATAATTCCTTCCCACTCTCTCTTTGCTGCCCTTTTTTTTAATCTTCTTTTCACTCTCTCTGTTTCATTTCTTACCTCCATATACTGGCCCTTGTTCCTTGTTTTGTTCTATTTTTCAACACAACATTACTCGATCAATACTGCTTTCCCTCTTTAATTGCTTCCTTACGCGATCTTCCGTCCCCGCCGCGTTTCTTTTCGCTTGGCGTTCCTGTCCTACCGCATCCTATTAGCGCGCAGAGGGTCTTCTCTGCTGCCGCTTTTTACTTTTCCTCTGTTTCTTTCTTCTCCCCTATTCTCTCCGACTCCTTCTATATGTGTTTACTAGATTCCTGTACGTTTTATTTCAAATACATTCCCTTTTCTTGTCACACACTCCTTCAGTGACTCCACTTTAATCACATTTCTCTTTTTCTTTATTCTGCAACTTGTCTGTTCTTCACTCAGGTCCGTCAAGCCAATTAATAATCTATGATCCCCCCGTGAAAATTTTACGCGCGAATATAATATTGCTACTTGGCGGGATCCAGGTATCACTTTACGATTTCTGTTGAGCCTACTGTCAGACGATATTTTATGTCCTATAATAGATCGATTTTCTGTGCGAATTCTCTTGTGAATATTGTCCATCTACCATATAATCTTTTGTCGAACCTATGTGCAGGTCCTTGTTGGAAAAACCCATTACATGATTGCTTCATTCCCTTCCTTAAACTAGAAAATGGCGTTTCCAACTTTTCCGTCGTCTTGCACTATATTATTGTTTATTTATTTTCTTTATCTTCTCCGTTACGTCGCAGCGGAGCGCGTCAGGAAAATAAGCTGTCCCGACGTCCAGTAAGTTATACACATCTCTCCCAAATCCAAACGTGCTCGTCTCTGTTCTCGCTCCCACTCTTGCATTGGAAATCTACAATAAATAATATATATTATATATATATAATATGATATAATATAATAATATTATATAAGTTTATATATAATAGTTAAATTATATATTAGGTAATATATATATTTATTAATATATATTTAGATTTGATAATTTTTTTGGAAAATGTATCGAGTATCGATTATCCAGATTTTTTTCCGATACATCTATAGAAAAAGCATAAAGCGATACCGATACTCGATACATTTAGGAATTGTCTAAGCGATACCGATAACCGATACAAATGTATCGATCGATACGTATCGCCGATGCATGTATCTAGATAAAACTTGTGGCCATTCCAGCACTTGTATAATTATATATATAGTATTAGGGTTGTATATATAGTATATTTATATATATATATAGTATATACGAATATACCTATATATATTATATAATAGAAATATATAGTATAGTAATATATGCGTTTATAATAATAATATGATATTATATGGTACGTGGTAAGTATATATAGTATATATAATTTGTGATTTATAAAAGGGCGAGTAGTATGATAGCGTATTTATATTATTATATATTATATATATATACTATAATTATTATATATACTATATATATAATATATGATATATAGTATATATATGAGATACTAATATAGTAGTTATAGTTTATATACTATAATATATTATAATTATATATATATAA
>JABUQX010057805.1:35000-42500 GCA_015478945.1 Trachelipus rathkii
ATAATATACTATAATATATAATATATATATATATATTATTATATATATATAATATATATATATATATAATATAATATTTATATATATATATAATATATATATAATTATATATAATATATATATATATATATATATATATATTATATATAATATATATATGTATATATATATATTATATCTATATATATTAATTATATATATTATATATATATATATAATATATATATATATATATATATATATATATATATATATATATATATATATATTATAATATATATAATTACCCTTTGAAGATTGATTACATGGACATAAAAAAGCGTTAATTACTTCTTATTTATTTCTAAGAATCTAATTAAATCAATAGTAAATAATGGTAATCAAATGTTTAAAACCATTATAATGCATTAATCATTAGTTACACAATAGGCCATGTTCACAGTCATTAAAATAAGATGTGGTGAAAGTTAACCAATTAAATTTCTACAAACAAACACAATTTTTCCGGCTTTACAAGCCGTTGCTTTAATATAACCTCACTTTTTCTTTTTTTGGGGGTTTGTAAACTGACGTCTTTTGGATCTACTTCATTCATACGCCAGGCAGCTCTTTTGGACGACGTTCCGGGCTGCATTAATTTGAAAGTGCCATACACAAAGAGTCGTTAAGAGTTTCCCTCATACAATAAAATACATAATTAAAATTTGACATACAGAGAACCCTTTTTGAGCAGTGTTACAGGTGTATATAGCCGTGTACAGAGCTATTATGAAAGGTGCACATAATTATCGTGAGAGCAAGAAATCTTGTTTTTTTTTTTTTTTTTTTTTTTTTTTTTTTTTTTTTTTTTTTTTTTTTTTTTTGAGTAGTAATTTGACATTATTATAAAGAAATACAAATTCTATTCTTACAGTACATCGTTGCATAATACATAAAAGACCTCCTTAATCCCCGTCTGGTGGGGTTTGACTATTCAACTCTTCTATTGCAAACCCCTTCCGTGACATTTTTTTGTAAGGGACTCGTGAGAATTTATTCACGACTATTAATGTTTAGTTGCATGCGCTTCGTCCATAATATTAGATAGAGGAAAGAAGATGATTTTTTTGGAAGGATAAGTATCAATTTAACTACTGTTTAACTCTAAGAATCGCATGCAGAACTAAGAAGCCCCCCCTTTTTTCCTCTCTTTTTTTTTCTTTTATTTATTTATTTATCTATTTATTTATTTATTTATTTATTTTTTATTTAACCTTATTTTTTATTTGTGGTTTCAGCGTTCCTGTCGGTTATATTATGATAAATTCTTACATTTCTCAAGTTCTCTACTGCTCTTCCTTGCTTAAGATATAAACGTTATTTCTTTTTACCGTAAATACCCGAAAGGTCCGAAAGTATTCTTCTGCAGTTTTCCACACTATCTGTTAGATTTCTTTACTAACAGTACTTGCCTTATGGGAGGTTTTCGGAACGAAATATAATTCTTATTGCTTATACCAACCTGTGGTGCCAGATGGCCTACGCAATTAAAGGCACTAATTTCTTTAAATAGGCACTTTGACTGACCGTGGCACTGAGTGCCTCTTTCTGGCAATAAGCCTTCCTGGCACTGATAGAGATTTTGGCCGATACATCAGCATACACTGGGAGTAACCCTGGTCATATTAGAGGGCTAATTTCTCAACCGTAAAGTGCCAAGGCAAAATCTTAGGCCCCTTTTAACCTTCATTCTCCCTAATCATTGATCATAATCACTTAGTGTCACTATGAAGAGCTTGATTTAATTTTCGCCATCCATTTTGGGATAAAGGGGAGTTAGGCGGTCGTGATAATATTATCTATGTTGAGTAAGGTACAACACGTCATTAAACAGTTTGGCAGTGAACTGGCTCCCCCGATCTGAGACGAGCCTTTTTATTGAACCACAGAACGGAAAAATTTCGCTCACTAAAACGTTCAATACAGAGTCGACCGTTGCCTGCCTAAGAGGGTAGGCGAAAGGATATTTACTAAATCTGTCGATAAAAACAAGCAGATAATTGAACCCCATACTATAGGGTAGCTTACACAAGTCCCATGAAGGGTGTCAAATTTCTCCGAGAACTTCCTTAAATTGCGAATTCTGGAGATATCTCCTAACGCTCTGTCTTTTCTGACAGACCATCACCACTCTGTATAAATTTCTTTACTCTACTATGCATAAACCTGAAGACGAAATCCGCTCTTAGAACGGTTAAAGTCCTTTTAATTCCCAAATGATTTGTATTATGTATCTTTTCTATGATATCATCTACCAAATTTTCCGGTATTAAGATTCTAGAAGTGCCGGTAGAGATGTCAACCGCCAAGGACAGCTCCTTGCCCCGATGGATGAACTCTTGGTAACAGGCCTTCAATCCACTAGTTTTCATTCCCCTTATCAGGTCTTTTATATAACTATCAGTTTCTTGCTCGATAGCTATTTCTCTGAAATCTACACCATCCTGGATTTTCTTCATCATCCCACTTAACCCTTTTTACTGTACGTTATATGTATTATACAAAATATGCAAGTCATTTAATCATCAGCTTCGCTTACTATTATCATCTTGCAATATTATTATATTATGTATTATTATTATTATTATTATTATTATTATTATTATTATTATTATTATTATTATTATTATTATTATTATTATTATTATTATTATTATTATTATTATTATATTATTATATCATTATTATTATTATTATTATTATTATAATATTAATTTTATATTATTATATTATTAATTATTATTATTATTATTATTATTATTATTATATTATTATTATTATATTATTAATTATTTATTATTATTAATTTATATTATTATTATTATTTTTTATTATTATTATTATTATTTCTACTACTATCGCTTTTATTACTTTTATAATTATTATTATTTTATTATTATTTATTATTATTATTATTATTATTATATTATTATTATTATGATTTATTATTATTATTATTATTATTATTATTATTATTATTATTATTATTATTTTATTAATTATTATTATTATATTATTATTATTATTATTATTATTATTATTATATTATTATACTACAAGTGTTTTTTTTATTATTATAATTAATAATATGCCAGCAGTCTTGTTCTTTAACGTTCGATTTAAAAAGCTTAACCCTTTCCTTGGGGAATTCAGAGAATTTAACACCAAACTCCTCCCCCAATTGTAACCCTGTTTCCATGGCAATTTCTTTTGGCACGCCCACTCCCATCTCAACAAAGCTACTTGCAAATTGAAATTCCCAGCTTATAATCTTTTCTTTGTTAGCCAAATTCTGTCAAAATTTATGCAATTTATTTTAGCTTAGAGACTAATTTTAAAAACTCAACGCATAATTCGCATAGAAGTTCAATAAATTCATTTCCGAATGTAATGAACTTTTGTTGGCACTCTTTTTGCATAAGCTGTGATTAATCATCTGTTTGCTGGCGCAGATATTACCTTCTGTATTTGCAATCAAGGTAAGATATTTTGTAAATGTTTATGATGCATAGAGCTCTCACCAACGTGGATGGCCACCTCCACTCAGTCGTGAGTATGGCACTATACAAGTGGCGAAAAATTCGTCTGAATCATTTTCTTCTCCAATTAAGCACTGTATGGTAGCTCGCTCATTTCTTGCACAATAGCAACTCAGTTTTTCATCAGGGAAAAGATAGCATGTGGCGCTCACCATCGCGCTTTTAGCTTCCCTAAATGCCCGCTCGGCTTCCACCCCCCAAGAAATCTTTTTCGAGGAGGCGGGTTTCCTTCAACATTTTCGTTAGATGGCTGAATAATTGAGCCGCCCGGCTATAATTAGGCAAGAAGTTATATACGACCGAGAAAAGCCTAAGCTGTTTGATAGCTGTTGCTTTGCCACATTCACACTGCATCGATCTTTTCTTTGCCTAGCCTAACCCTTCTCGCTAATGTTGCAACTAAAAAATCTAATTCTTCGCTGCAAGCAAACATTTTTTCGGTTCATATAAATTTTTCATATACTTTAATCTTTCTAAAACCTTCTCCAATTGCAACATGCTCTTCAAGAGTCGAACCTGGCGATTAATATTATCTAAATATACAAAAACTTCCTTAAAATCCCAAGCAGGATTAGACATGAGGGCCTGGACAGGCACAGACGAGCACTTTGTGCCTGTATTAAATAGTTGAATATAGTTACGAAGGCACAGTAAAGTGAAATATTCTTTGTCTTCTCGCTGACTGGCAGTTAATAGTAAGCTGCGAAGATGAGCCGCGTTAGCAACCTGCAATTTGCAACTGCGTAATGATATCCTTATCTTAGGCAGAGTAAAATTGTCAGAGGGGATCGTGGTTGATTTGATCTCTATGTGAATGTGATTTACTCTGCATACGACTTTGGCAAGCAAAACTTCCGGAAAACCCAATCCGCTTCTCCCCGCGAAATGACCCCCGAATTTAATAATTTATTGATTTTCCTCTTGCTCCTCAAAAAGATGTGGAGCTATGCTTCTACTCCTCAATTGTATCGGCGAGCACTAACTTCCACAAACGGTATGGGTAACTTTCCGCAATCTCGATAAAATTTCTTCCTTAAAGAATTCTTCTCTCGCCCTCCCTCATCACAGTGAATCCTTCACGCCCCCCTCTCTCAATAGTACAATCCCTACCCCCTCCCCCCTCCCCTATAGTTTCATTACTATCAAGTTGTGAATGAGCAGCAAAGTCGTTCTCACAGCTGTCAAAATAAGCCACGCCTCCCTTCTTCCTGTACTTTGCACATATAAAGCGCCATCTAGCGAGCTGATCATTCTTTAAATTTAAATTAGGTGCTCCATAGGGGATTTAGAACAGACTGGTAATTTTCTAATTAAATCGTTATTAATTCATAGTGCAAAGCGGTAATATTTAAAGAGACAGCGGTTAGAGGAAAGATAAATTTTCGAAAACAAGCGTAGAAAAGTCAAAGCTCATTACTGAGAGAGAATAATGTACGTTTCGTGCCTCGGATCTTAATAAATAATTGGCATCTAAATCAATAGTGACCGGTTTTTTGAGAAAGGCATGCCCAGGACGGTAAATTAATGTCTGCAGCGTAAGCATGCAAGTCGTAAAGTCTGTCTAATCCCAAGTCAATTTTAATTACCCTTTTATTATAATATTTATAATAGCCTCCATTTGCGGCCTGGCGTGCCAATAACGTCAAAGCCCCCTTATCTAATTCAGTGACGCTATACAGGTCGAGGCAACACTCCGGAGTCTAGTAAAAAATGAATTCATTGTTAGTTTTATCCGAAATATAATATAATTTATCAAAAACTACATCTCTAACAGCTGCAACGATTTTAGTTGAGTTGCCAGAAACTCCCACTACAGCATTACCAGATAAGTCACATGCATTATTTCTTAAAATTAATGATCCCTCATGCTTATTGGAAGGAGAAGAACCTCCCTCATCCCTAAAACTAATACAATTCATTTTCTAAAATGGGGGTTTCGCCCCCTTTCATTAATTACAACCATTTGTTATCATTTTTTTTATTAGATAAGCATGGAGTCACAAATCCGAATCGTCTCTACTCCCTCTTCCTCCCCAGCGACTGAGGTGGGGGAACAGGTTGACTCCGTTGGGGGACAGAGCGACTCATGAGATTGCATGCTCGCTGCTTCAAGAGTCACAGCGTTATTATTTTCAATACAATTATAAGAATTTACAAAACCGTTATCGCCATCACTATTCCATTATTTCCTGAGTTCATAATATTATAATTGTTGTTATTATTGTTATTACTCTCATCATGCATTGAGTTACAATTAAAAGTTGAAAGAGGACCCTACTCCCACTGACTCAGTGATAAGCGATTTCTGTGGGGTAGAAGGGACTAACTAGGATCCCCTCCCTGACATTGATATTTTACAAGTCATATTCCTAACCCATTTAAATCTATTAAATATAAATTAATATTTCATTATACCCCCGATTATTAGTCATTACCATTATTCTAAAAATGCCTATTACTATTATGGCCATTAAGATTAGCATGCCCAATTATTATAGAAATTATTATAACCAACACGTGCATCATTATATAACCATTATCGTTATAATTAATATTTTCATTACATGGTGATTTATATTAATAAAATTGTTCCTAATCATAGCTTACTGTAATTTTCCATTATATAATTATGACTATAATTCTAACGTATTAAATGATTATCATTATAATAATGCCTTCCCATAGTTAAAATTAATATTTCCCCGCCCAAAATCGACTTATTCATACAAAAATTGCAGGGTAAACAATCACAAAGGTTTCTACTCACAAAAGCGTCATTCCCCCACATATTTACCCCCATCTGGCCCGGGAGTCGTCTCACGGACCAGCCCCTCCATTTCCCTGTTTCAAAATGTTGGAGTTCTGCTGCGGGGGAGGGGGAGTTGCCGGGGGTTGTGGAATTAGGTAAACATTGCACAATAAGGGCCCTCACATTTAAATGCACGGTGCAAGATTTTCTATGGAAACCTAAAAGACCTCTGTATTCGCCAGCTGCAACGTTTTCAATGCTGATCGTTGAAAGTTCCTTCTCTTGAATTCTTGTCATTGTTGGGGTGGGGGAATTTTTTTTTGAAACTCTGACACAAGCGTCTTCGCGAGCTCTAATTAGCTCTTGCGAGTGACCTATTTTCTTCAGCAGACTTCTCGTGAGAGATTATTAGCCGACTTATCTCCCTCTCTTGGGCTGAAGATTCTATGTTAGGCGGTTTGGTGACTCTCTCTTCTGCTGGTCGGACGGCGTTTACACATTGCCATTCGACCCCCCCCCCTTCGAGGGGGTTGGCAAGCACCGCTTTGGAGAAAAAATTTATTAAAAATGTCGTCGGCGATCTCTATTAATTCTTCAAAATCATGGTTCTTCTCTGTTGTCATGAGGGAGATCTGTAATTGTTGAGGCAATCGTAAGAGAAAGAGTTCTCTAATAAATTTAGCATCGTTGTCCGTTACTGAGTCGAAGCTGGATAGCCCAAGCATTTCCTTTATTCTAACTACATAGTCGGATGGAAGCTCTCCCTCCCTCATTCCTGATCGAAAGACTTCTTCTATCTGCGTTCTTAGCGATGGTGCATAGAGTTTCTCTATTACTTTTACTAATTTAGCATAACAATCGTCTTTTAGGGGAAGTTTCAACGAATTTGTAATCTTGCTTGGTAATTTTGACGCCAATAGCCTGACTCTCTCCCTCGGATCGGTGATTTCATTAAGGTTAAAGATCATGGTCGTCTGTCGAATCCATTCAAGGGCATCAAACTCGTTGAAGTGGGGGATGGCATTGAGGGGGAGACCCTTCTTCTTTCTTTTTTGTCCTAAGGGGGTGGGGGAAAGATGACTCAATTGGGCCACTCCGTGTTCTTCTTGGCTTTCGCTTTCAGATTCCGTTTCGTACTGCGAAGAGTCACCTTCTTCATTTACCCTTTCGGGG
>JABUQX010057805.1:47500-50000 GCA_015478945.1 Trachelipus rathkii
AATAGTTGGTACTACGACAACATTAGACGTCTTGGATTTGCAGAAAATTTTTCGACAACTGCCAATTCAATTTCAGCTTTCGTCTCCAAAACTAATTTTCTGTGAACACTCAAGAGACAAAATCCATTCAACCTGGATTCGGTCATCGTCGACCTTGTCCATGTTTTAACTCTTCTCAAAGTGCTGAATGCTCTTTCAATTGTGCTTGTCGAACATAGTTGAGCTATTGATATAAGTAAGACATTTTTAATTATTGGGAAAAATACCGTTGCTTCTTTGATCACTTCAACTATTTCCAAATTTTTTAGTTCCTCAAGGTCGAGCTTCTTCTCCCTCCAATTCACATACCAGAGTTCAACTTCAGCCTCACATTGAAGTCCTCTCAGTTCACAAAAGTCTTCAAATACTTTCATTTTCTCTTCAAATTCCTTATACGCAAGGGTAAGCATCAGCAACGGATGAAGTAATAAAAGAGAAAAAAGCTTGTGAAGTTCCTTTCCGAGATACTCTGCTCTCCAAGGAAACGGTAAAAGAATAAAGCATAGTATTACAATAGTCCTCATCCAATATTATTCATCGGTGGTATCAGGAAGATTCGAGCGATGTTTCAAGCGATCCATCACTCTTGGTCCTTGAAGATCAACCATAAGACTTTCAGCTATCTACTTTATCCTTGCATAAATTTCTTTTACCGTATCGTTGCGGTTTGAGAGGTGATCTTTCACAAGGGAAAGAATTTTTTTCACATGGCTCGAGCATTGAAGAAGGTCCTAAACTCTTCGACTGGTGATTATTCACAGACTGGCCTCCAACAAAGCCGATATTTTGGCTATAATGCAAGGTTGACATAAGAAAGACATGATGTTGTGACAGCCAATATACGCTGAAATGCATTTTTTCTTGTAGCAACATTACCTACTTTTGCCAAGATTTTCCAAGACCCTACACTATATCGCACAAATGTGTCATAAGCATATTGAAAATACTCCTGGTATTTTTGCTGACCATCGGCGGGTTTCGGAAAACGCTTGGAAAACTGCGTATGTATTTTGCTTCTCAAAAGAAATTGAATGAATGTTTTAATAGTGGATACAGTATTGCGGATTTCAGATACAGAGTTCAGATCGTTTACTACAAGATTCAGTCGATGACTCGCACAATGAAAATATAAAGCTTTTTTTGTATTTTTCTCGCATTATTCTCTGTAGTCTTCCCTCTTCCCTTGCCATAGCTGAGCAGCTACCGTAAACCCTTGTTTCCAACGCACCTGTTTTGGATCTACGGCCACATTCTGTAAGAAAACAATCAATACCACTTGCAATGGTTTTTGCATCCATGGCTTCTAATAATGCAAATCCAATGAATTCTTCACAAACGCACATTTTCGTCTCATCAAAAAATCTGATTCCAATAGATAATTTGTTCATTCCTAGATATATCAGATGTTTCGTCAGCTAAAACAGAATATTACAGGCTTTTTTGACATCTGCAATGATCCCGTAGGTCACAACACTCCCACACAGATCAATAAGTTCATATTCTATTCTTGGTGATTTAAAAGTAGCATTTTTGGTCCCACCTGCAAGGCTTTACAACTCATTATTTCCAGAATCTATTTGCAAACGAATTAGATCTTTGAAAATCCCTTCATGTTGTTCTGCACCTCGTAGAGGTAAATCGTGTACCCCACAAAAAATAATTGTTGTTATTACGGATGAAATTAACTTTTTGTTTTCTGCCAAGAGCGCCTGATGTCCAGTTACCATTTACATTTTCCACTGCTACATCTCCCCAGAAGCATTTCGCTGCTCGTGCAGCTTCTAAATGCCACCTACTTTCAACATGGCTCTTGCAATATTCATGAATATTCTTGAATTTCGTGAAGGGTTTCACAACAAAGGAACTCTGAACTCCCTGTATAGTCCTTGCGGGAAAAAGAACGCAATGCAGACAGAGTGCTCCCTTCAAATATCTTGAATATACCAGCCAGGGAGAATATCTTTCAAGCCAACTATGCACGAATTTCCTTTTGAGATGTGTAGCGTCATTTGCAAAATCATAACTTGGAGGAGGCTTCCAATGATTTTTCAGCATTTCTCTTTTTCCTTTTCTCTTTTTCTCTTTTCTTTTCACCGGATTTTCCTAAGTCATTGTCTTCCTCATACGCCTTCTGCTTTGAAGTTGAAGGGTCCAACTCTGATTGTGGATCAGAAACTACCTTCTCTTTTCCGCTATCACTAGGCCCAGGAGGGCTAGGGCTGATTCGCTTTCTCTTCTCAGAGCCTGCGAAAAGTTAATATATATATATACCGTATATAAAAATATATATATATATATAATATAATATATATAATATATATTATATATATATATATATATATATATATTAATATATATAAATTATATATTATTATATATATATATATATATATATAATATATATATATATATATATATATATATAATATATATATAATATAGTATATATTATATATATATA
>JABUQX010057806.1:0-10000 GCA_015478945.1 Trachelipus rathkii
TACTTTAAGTAAAAAGTATTAAGTAAAAATAATGTTAATAAATATATGTGTTAAATAATAGGTCTGTAATGAGTTACAGTTTTAGGTTCGCGAAAATGTTTTTAATAAAAAATGTTTAAGTACGAAATAAAAATGAATGACTTATAGTATATATATTTTTCATTCGCTCGGCGGGTCGCACCTGCGGGTGCGGGGCCTCCATCCTTTGCGGGAGGGGGCTTGCTGCGGCCTGGTGGGCAGCTTATGATCTAGAGGTAGACAAAAGATGAGTCATCAAAGATGAATCATCAATAAGGTGGTATCAAAGATGTTCTTTATCACAAAGATGAGTCATCCAAAGATGAGGTGCTATATATGGAATGTTTGTAATTTGTTGGGGTAGTGGGGCTTGTCGTGAGTGTGTTGATTGTGTAATGGTGGTTGGAGTATGTGTTCCGTTGCGTGGTGGTGTTGGGTTGTTTTGGTAGTTTAATTTGTGCTATGTGGTAGATGTGTTTGGCGTATGTGCTTGGGTAGTGTGAGAGGTGGCGTTGGTAGGTTATTTTTAGGTGTGTGTGTAATTGTGGTTGTGTTCCGTCCGAGACAACTGTGCTCTCGTTGAATGCTCGTGCTCGGAGATTTTGCACCGGGAGAACGAGGTTGTAGCGGATTGATAATATGCTCCACCCAATCGATTCCTCATGTGTGGTCGTTTTATTTACCTAGGGTATGACCTCGTCATGTTATGTTGAGGGGGGCTATTTAGGCTCGGCTAGGGGGAGGCTTAGAAATAGGCGGTTGAAAAAAGGTGTGCAGCGCGCTCAGTTGGGCGAGCTGAGTGTGGGCATGTCTTCACGGGTGGGTGTGGGTCATCCTTATGTGGTTATGCTGTCTGCCTTGGCACTCATTGTTGGTCTACTTAATGGGGTTCTGACGGTTTGGTGGTGCTGAGCTCATGTTTTGGTTTGTGCATGCCGGCAGTTTGGTGGTGTCTTAGCTTGTCATTTTTTTGGCATCTTGTTGTGCACTTTGCTGGTGGCGACTGTTTGGTTTTTTTGGTGTTGGTGTTGGTGGGGTGTGCACCTTGGTGCACGCATTTGCTTAGGTGTTGATTCTCGTTTAGTGTAATAGCGGCATGTAGTAACTACGTAGGATTAGATGTATCTAGTCATTGATGGATGTGTGTTCGTGTGGTTGGTTGTTTTTGGCTTTTACGTGTTTGTGATTGGGAACATCAAAGCCATCAAGTTAGCGTGGGGTCAAAATTGACCCATGGTATATGTCAAGGTCAAGGCCGAAATATCATGGTTCAAACTAGGTTAAGACTCAAGTTGTAGGGGCACGTGTAGGCTAGGTATATGTGGCGTACGCTAGGGTGAATGGTTGGGGTGGAGTCTAGGCGTAGGGTAGGTGAAGCTGGTGGAGGCGAGGTGTAGTGTAGGCTAGGTGAAGGCTGGGTGGAGGCTGGGTACAAGCTGGGTGGAATCTAGGTGTATGGTGTAGGTCTAGTGAGGTTTAGGTTGTTATGGTGGGTTTGTGAGGGCTTGAGGGTGTTTGAGGTGTGGTGTTGTGATTTGGTGTGTGTGTTCTATGGGTGTTGAAGGGGTGTCGTAGGTGTGGTGTATTTGTGTGGTGTGTGTGTTTGTAGTGTTTGCTATTTTGTTAGGGGTATGGTGTAGGCTGGGGGTAGGGCTATGTGGGTAGGTCTGTGGCGTGTAGTTGCTGATATGGATGTGCTAGGGGGTGTAGGCTAGTTGGTTTTGTGTGTGGTTGTTGTTGTTGTAGAGTAGTGTAAGTATTTGTGTAAGGGCTAGGGTAGGATGTGGTAGTGGTAAGTGTCATAAGTGATGATGGGGGTGTATTAAGTGTCGGATAGTGTGGTTGGAATGTTTGGTTGTATGTAGATTGTTTTTATTATTAAGTGATAATTCTGGCGTGTGTGTCATAGTTTGAAATCTGTGTGTGTGAGTGTAAGTTGAAATCTGTGTTGGGTTGGAGTTGTATGAGTAATACTTTGTTGTGCGTGTTGTAAGGTTAACGTTCTGTGTTGTGAGTGTGTAGTAGGTAAAGGGGGTGTTCTTGTTGTGTGTGAGTGTGTTGGTTGTAGTTAAGAGTTTCTGTGTGTTGTTTGGAGTGTATGTATAATTGCTCTGTGGTGGTTTGAGTTGTAAATTTTGGTTATATGTGTTCTGTCGTGTGTGTTTGTAGGTAGTGGGAGTTATATTTAGTTTTTGGGTTTTGTGTGGTGTTGTGTGATAGGTTGATTAGAGGTGGAAAGGTGTTCGTTGTGGTTGGAGGTGGTATGAGTGAAGAAGGGTGTTGTCTGTGTGTGATTGTGTATAGGGTTAATAGGTTTGTTTTTCTTGTGTGAGTGTTTTGTATATGGTTAGTTATTTGCTGGTGTGTGTGAGTGTTATAGTATAATGTTTGTGGTCTTGTGTTGTGAGGTTGGTGAGGGTGTTAATAGGTCTTTGGTGTGGTGAGGTTGTAGAGTGTGATATGATCTGTGGTGGGGTGGATTGTGTTAAGTAAGATGGTTGCTGTGTGGTGTTGTTGTGTGTTGTAAGGTGAAATTTTCGGTGTTTGGATGTGGGTGAGATGGTTAATTCGTCGGTTGTGTGGGTGTTGTGTGTTTGTGTTGCTTGTTTGGTTGTGTTGTATGGTTGGGTGGTTTTGTTGGGTTTTTTGTTGTTTGTGTGTGTTTGTGGGTGGTTTTTGTTGTTTTTTGTGGCGGTTTCTTGCGCTGTTGTGTGCCTTTGGTGCGTGTGTGTTGGTTTAGGTAGGGTGTTTTTTAGTGCCTTGGTTTTTGTGAATTGAGTATGTTTTCAGATGGTTTTATGATATTAGGTGTGCTTGAGAGTTGGTTCTCGCGCGGCTGTGTGAGGGTATTGGTATGGTGGGTGGTTCGCGAATGTTTAGTAGATTGAAGGTGGTGGCGCTAAAAGTGATTTTGTTGGTAGGTCGGGCGCTATTGTGTAGTTTGAGTTCGTCGTTAGAGATGGTTGGGTCTGTGAGAAGAGTGGTATTGTTTAGGTGGGTAGCGAGGTCTTGTGTGGAAGTCTATTGGTGAGTGCGTGGTTTGGTGCTTGACTGGTGTTGTTGGCGAGAGCGGTGTGGGTGGTGTGGGCGCGGCATATCCTCTGCTGTGTTCTTTGTCGTAGATGGGTGTGGTTGGGGGCAGGTAGATAGGTGGGTGGTATTTGTAGTGGTGGTTGTTCTGTTTGTTGTGTGGGCTGTTTGTGTGTGTCGTGGTGGTTGTGGTGTGTAATTATTCAGTGTATATTTTTTTGTAGTGGTTGTTGTTTTGCGCAGTGAAGTGGTGTAGTTGTTTATGTGGTTTGTGTTCTCTGGAATTATTAGGGATGTGGTGTTCTTCTTTAGTAGTATAATATTGATGTGTTTCTTCCGTGAGTGAATAGGTTTATGTGGGTTTCTCGGATAGAGAATTATAGGGTGTGTCTTGTCGAATAAAGGTTATGGGTTGGCCGTGAGGAATAATTTGTGGTAGGTGGTGTTTGTTGCTGGTGGATGATGGATTATTTATTATGGTGGTTCTTTTTCTTTAGATAGAGATATGTTAGTGGGGTTCGTCTGTGTTGAATGGTATAAATTAGGGGTTTTGGTGTCCGGGTAAGAAAGTTGGTGATACTCCGTGTTTGTGGTGTTTGTTTGTCTAATTGATTTTGACTTTCTTCTAGAGGTTGGGAGTTGTTTTATGTTTTTGTGGTGGCCATATGAGGATTTTGTTTCAGATTTTAGAGTAGATGAATGTTGGAAATGGGTCGCCTGAGAGAGTTGATAGGTAATGATGGGGGTTTGGCTTCTGAGAAGTGGTCTAGGATGGTTGTTCTATAATTAAGGAGGGTCAAGGCTGGCTTGTTCATTAGTTGAAAGGTATAAGCTCGGTGCAGGAAGAGATGATGTTGGTTTGCGTATATTGGTGGGCGTAGTAGATGTAAAGTAATGTTGTTTGGGTCTCGAAGAAAATGGGGTAACTGTCAAATAAGAATGGTCAATAGGGGTCCTGATAGGAGTGTCGATGGGTGTGTGGTTGTGTGTGTTTCGTGCGTTTCGTAGGTGGTGGGTGTTTTTTTGGGTTCGGGAGTCTAATGTATGCCTCTGTGCCTGCTTATCGTTACTGAGGCTGTGGTTTGTAGCTGTTGTAACTGGGTGGGGTATTAATTTCGATGGTGGAAGCGGTGGGTTGCTTGCGGTTTATCAGTATCTGTTTTGATCTCTGATTATGAGAGTGCTGCTCTTGTTATTGTTAATTCTGTTGTTGTTGGTGTGTTGTGTGTGGTGGTGTTGTTGGGTTGTTTTGGTGGGGTGTGTGGTGGGTTGTGTGGTGGTTGTGTGGTTGGGTGTGTGTGTGTGGGTGGTGGTTTGTTGTGTTGTTGTTGTGTGTGTTGTTGGGGGTGTGGTTTGGGGTGGGGTGGTGTGTGGTGTGTGGTTGTTTTTTGTGTGGTGGTGGTTGGTTGTGTGTTTGGGGTTGGGGGTGTGTGTTGGGGTTGTGGCGGTGCGGGTGTTGGTTGTGTGTTTTTGTGTTGTTAGTTATTTGTGTTGGGGTGGTTGGTGTGGTTGTGTTTTGTGTGTTGGTTGTGTTCTATGTACTGGATGTGGTGTTTGTGTGAGTGAGTTGTGTGTGGTGTATGTTGGTGGTGTTGTTGGTGTGTGTGATTGGGTGTGTTGTTTGAGTGTGTGGATCTGGTTGCGTTGATCGGTGGTTGTGTGTTCTGTGTTTGGTGTGTGGGTTTGGTTTGGGTGTTGTGGTGTTTTGCAGTTTTGTTTGTGTGGTTATATGTTGCGTGGGTGTGGTGTGTTTGTGTTGGTGTTGGTTGGGTTTCTGTTTGGGTGGGGTGTGGGTGTGTGTGGTTTGGTCGTTGTGGGGTTGTGTGTTGTTGTTTTTGTTTGTTGGTTGTGTTGTGGGGTGGTTGGGTGTTGTTGTGGTGGTGTGTTGGGTTTGTTGTGGTGGTGTTTGTGCTGTGTGGTGTGTGGTTGGTTTGTGGGTGGTGTGTTGTGTGGTGGTGCTTGGGTTGTGTGTGTGGTGGGGTTTGGTGTTGTTGGTGTGGGTGTTTGTTGGGTGGTTGGTGTGTGTGTGGGGGTGGTTGTGGGTGGGGGGTTGTTGTGTTTGGTTTGTGGTTGTGTGTGGTTGTGGGTTTGTTGGTTTCGTGTTGGGTGTTGTGTGGTTTTGATTTCTGGTTGTTGGGTGTTTGGGTGTATTTTTGTGTGCTGCTGGTTATGTTGTTTACTTCGGGCGGTATTAGTTTATATTGACTGGTGTGTGGTGTCTTGGTGTGTGTGTGTTTGGTGGGTTGGTTGGGTGTTGGGTGGTGTTCGTGAGCGGTGTGAACTTGTGTTTGTATGTGTGGGGGTTTGTGTGGTGGTGTTGTTGTGGTTTTGTTTGTGTGGGTGGGTGTGGGGTGTGATGTGGTGTTGTGTGGTGGTTGAGTATTAGGTTGGGGATATGAGGGGTGTGGTGGTTTTCGTCTATTAGCCATATTGTGATTTCTGTGTGTGTGTGATTTGATTTGTTATGCAGGGTGTTTTTTGTTGGTTGATGGTTTGTTGTGTGGTTTGTTGTTGTTGTGTTCTGGTTGTGCGTTTTGTTTTTGGTTTGTGGGTTGTGTTGTTGCTGTGTTGGTGTTGTTGTGATGTTTGTTGTTGTGGTGTGGGTGGGTGTGGTGAATGGTTGAGGGTTTCTTGGTGTGTTTTGTTGGTTGGGTGGGGGTGTGTGGATTTTGGGTTTTGTGGTGTTGCTGTTTGTTGTTTAATTGTGGGGGTTGAGTATATAGAGTAGTTAGTTTGTGTAAAACCTGGGTGTGGGTCGTGGGTGGTGTGTGTGTGGGTTTGGGGTGGGGGGGGTGTGTTGGGGGTTTGGTGGTTTGGGTTCCTGTCGTGGTTTTGTGTTTCGAGTTGTTGTGAATGCAAGTAGGAGTTGCGTATTGCATGTGTGTGGTTGTGTGTTTGGTTTGGTGGTGTTATTGTCTGGTCTGCCGGTGTGGTGTTGTGTGTGTGTTGTGTTTTTTGTGCGGTGGTCGGGTTTGTGGTTTGTTGGTGGGGGTGGTTTGTTATGTGAGTTGTGTGTGGTTTGTGAGTTGTTGTTGGTGGTTGTTGTGTGTGTTTTTGGTTTTGTGTGTTGGTTTGTGGTGTTTCCTTCGCCGCTGTTGCTTCTTTTGTCGCCATTTGTTGTTGGTTGTGTTGGGTTGTTTGTATTAGTGGGTGTGTGGTGTTGGGGTTTGTGTGTTTGGGTTGTTTGGGTGTTTCGTCTTGGATTGGTGGTGTTTGGTTGGGGCTGTGAGTTGGCCTTGGGGGGTGTGGGTGTTGTGTCGATGTATTTTGTGTGTGTGTGGAGGGTCTGCAGTGTGGGTGAGTTGTGGGTGTTTTGTTGTGTGTGTCTTGTGTGTTGTGTTGGTGTGTGTGGTAGTACTATGGGTGTTTGGTGTTGTTTGGAAGGGTGTTTTGTGGAGGGGGCTGTGTCAGGAGTGTTGTTTTGGTTTTTAGTGTGTGTTGGTTTGGTTTGTGGGTTTAGGCGTGTTGTGGTTTTGGGGTAGAGTGGTGCTATGTTGGTTGTTTTGTGTTTTGTGGGGTAGTGGTGTTTCATGCGGGTGTGTTTAGGTATAGTGGTATGCAGGTCTGTGTTTGGCTGGCTTAGGGGTGGTTTAGCTTGTGGTGTGTGAGCAACTGTGTGGTTGTGGGTTTGGGGCTGGTTTTAATGTTGTGTTGTGTTGTGGTAGGTTGTGTTTTGGTTTTGTTTTTTAAGTTTTGGTTGGTGGGGGGTGATTGTTGAGTGGCGTGTGTTGGTGTGGGTGTGTGTGTGTGTTGTTTGTGGGGGGTTGTGTGGTGGTGTTTGTGGTGGACTTTTTCTGCTTTTGTGCTGTGTTTGTGCAGCTCAGTGGTGCTTGTGTTGTGTGTTGTTAGTTGGTTTGCGTTTTTGGGTGAAGCATTTTATGAGCGTTATTGTTGGTAGGTGGGCACTTGTGTGTGGTTTGTGTGTGTGGTTGTGGTCTGGTGTGTGTTGTGGTATTGTTGTTGGCTTTTGGTCAGGTTTGGGGTCGGATTTGGGTGATTGGTGTGTTTGGGTTTGTGATAGTTGGTATTTCATAATTAGAGGCTGTGTGTGTGGTTGTGTTGTGTTTTTATGGTTGCTAAATAGAGAGGTTTGTTGGCGTTTTAGGTATGTTAGGTCGACAGAGACACCATGTATAGAAAGTGATTTGAGTATTTTTATTGTTATTGCAGATGAGTGGCTGTTGTGTGTGTTGGTGGGGTGTTTTGGTGCAGTTCGCTCATAACCTTGGGTGTTTGTGTCCCTACTTGTTCGATATAGGATGTAGCTGGTGGTTGTTTGTGTGGGTGCCTTCTTGGAGGATGGTGTGGTGTACAAAAAGAAGTGTTAGTTATTGGCAGATTACGGCAAATGAATCTGCATGAAGAAGTCGTTGCCGATTTTCGTAGTATAGTTAGTCTTTTAAAGTATTATGGTCATACTAATACGTAGTCATAAGGAAATGAATCTTGCAATTAGAAGATAGTTCGAATCTTTTCTCGTTGATTTCACGTGTGGTGGTGTGTTTGTTTTTGTGTGTTGTTTGTCTGAGCTTGTGAGAGAGATAGGTCGCGAATAAGTTTGCGAAGAGCGTCGTCCCTGTTTAATTTATAGTTGTGTTATTAGTTGGTGTTGAGTGTGAGATATGTTTTTTGTTTGTTGTGGTAATGTGGTTTGGTGGTTTGATAGTATAGGTATTTGGTTCTATGCCGTGGAGTGGTTGAGTCGAAGCTTAAGTGGTTTTTGTAATATATTGTGTATTTATGTTATAGTATGTTAGTAGGTGTGTTTGTGATTATTCTTCAGTATTAACGTTCAATGTGTATTATCTCCTGACAGGATTGTAAAGTCTTTGTATTTGATGTTTGTGGAAGATATACGGTTGTTAGTGAGTATAGTAGTTAGTTGATATGTGTTTGTGTTAGTTGATTATTAGTAGGTTGTGTTTTGTGATTGATTTGATTGATGGGTTTTTTTAGTTTTATGTGGTTTGTGGGTGTTGTTTGGTGTGTTTTTGTGGTTGTTTGGTTTTTGGTTTTTTGTATGAGATTTGTGTATTGTTATATGGGTTGTGTTTGTTATTTGGTTGTAGTTGTTGTTGTTTGATTGTAGTTTTATGTATGTATGGTTGTGTTTTAGTTGGTATTGTTATTTTAGTATTTAGGTTGTGTGTAGTTGTATTAGGTATGGTGTTGTTGGTGTGGTATGTGTATATTGTATGTGTGATGATTGGTATTGTATCGCTGTGAAACAGTTATGTAATGTGTAGGTGTATTGGTTTGTGTTTATTATTATGTTATGAGTTTAGGTGTTATTTTTTGTGGTGTTTTGTTGTTTGTTGTATATATTTATAGTTTGTAGTGATGGTGGTTGTTGGATTATATATTTATAGGTGTTGGTGGTGTTTTTGGTTGGTGTGTTGTGTGGTTGTTTGGGTGTGTTTTGGATTGTGTTAGTAGTATTGTTATATTATTAGGTTTATGGTGGTATATATGATATTTTGTAGTGTGGTGTTGTTATGTGATGAGGTATGGTTAGTAGTTTTTTTAGGGTGTAGTTATTAGTTTTATTCTTAGTTATATTATATGTTAGTATATAGTGTATGTTTATTAGGTGTATAGGTTATGTATATATATCGTAGTTTGGGTTGATCTAGTTGTTGATTAGAGGGTAGTTTATATGTTTGGTGTGTTTTTGGTTGTGTGTGTGTGTTTGCTTTGTTTTTGTGGGTGGGGGTGGGGTGGGTGATGTGTATTGTGTTGTTGATGTTGTGGTGTGGTTGTGAGGTTAGGTTGTAGGTGTGTTTTTTGATGTGGTGTGTGTGTTATTGGGTGGTTGTGTTGTTGTGTTTGTGTTGTGTGTGTGTGTTGTTTGGGGAGGGTTGTGGGTGGGGT
This sequence comes from Trachelipus rathkii, assembly GCA_015478945.1. Lineage (NCBI taxonomy): Eukaryota > Metazoa > Arthropoda > Malacostraca > Isopoda > Trachelipodidae > Trachelipus > Trachelipus rathkii. The sequence goes on from JABUQX010057806.1 coordinate 8,920, forward strand.
GTTGGAGTGTTTTGGGATTGGGGTTGATGTTAGGTGGGTGTTAGTTGGGGTTGATTGTAGTTTGTTGTATGGGATGGAGTGATGGGTGTGGTAGTTTTGATGGTGTTGGGAGTGGGGTGTTGGTTTAGTTTATTGGTGATGTGTGTAGTTGGTGTTGGGGGGGTTGTGTATAGTTATGTTATGGTAATGTTTAGATATGTTGTAGTATTATATATTATATGTGTTTATTGTGGGGGGGTTGTGATGTGTTGTGTGATGGTTGTTTGGTTCTGTTATGGTGTGTTGTAAGTTGTGTGTAGGTGGGTGGTGTGTGATTTTGGTATGGTTATGGTATGTGTGTGGTTGTGGTTGTGTGTTGTTTTGCTTGTTGTGGTGTGGTGTTGGTGTGTATGTGTTAGGTATATATTTATATAGTATTATATTTAATATGTGTAGGTGTTGTTATATATTATATATGTGTATATTAGTGTTGTGTTTAGTTATGTGAGTGTATATTAGTAGTAGTAGTTGATGTTTGACTATCTATATATATAGTATAATATATATTATTATATATATATCTATATATATATAAATTTTAGTGTAGGTTGTTTATATATATATATATATGATATATATATATCTATATATATATATAGATATATAATCTATATAATATATGATATATTATATATTATATAGATATATATATTATATTATATTATATATAGTATATATATATATATATATATAATTATAAAATTAAATATTAATATATTATAAAATATATATATATTATATATTATATATATTATATTATATATATTATAATAATAAAAAAAAAAAAAAAATAAAAAACCAACAATATATACATATATAATAATATATATATACTATATATATATATATAATATATTATTATATATATATATATATATATATATATATGAGGTAAAAAATTGAAAGCGATATTACCTAAGTTCATAAAAAAGGAAAACTTTACTAATGTATATATATATATATATATATATATATATATATATATATAATATATATTATAATAATTTATTACTCCTCAAAATTAACGCCCCACACGCGTACG
>JABUQX010057806.1:20000-30000 GCA_015478945.1 Trachelipus rathkii
AAGAAAGGTTCAGTCTCCTTAAAGACTTGGGAGACAACAAGACCTTTTAGTTCTTCCCTACTCAGTTTCTTGTCCTTCCTAAATTCGTGTACCAATGTCCCCTACGCTCTTCTTCTATGCTTCTGAGTGGAACCTATAAAATGAAGCTTGTCTTTTCCCTTTAACTCAGGGAAGAGTTTGGAGTCATATCCTGCTGAAGGTGTTGAATATGTCAAGTGAATAAGCCTTTGTATAAATTTTCAGTAGAAATCGTAATTCCAAGGAGACCGGTTATAACCAGATATGGAGTTATTAGGATCGTCTTCCAGAACTTCGTGGATTTGTTGCTGGATGGTTGCTGCGTTGCTGCTGCCTACAAAAATCCGTGGAATATTCAGATCAAGTCCCAGTTGCTCGGCGATTTGATTAGCTTCTTTTAACACTTCATAGGGGTGATTTTTTTCTTCATCTTTCCGATGGCTACTAACCATTTCCACAATATGTTGAATATGCTGCGAGGTTTTGACGATATCCAAAGTCTTGGATTGGAGAGCATTTACAACTGGCTCTAACACATCGCAGAGTACTTCGCGATCAATACCATAGCCATGATGAATGACGACTTACATGCCGCTGAATGCAACTAAAAAGCGCCTTTTCTTGTGGCTGTATTTCCTTCAATTGAAAGAATTTCTAATGCTTGCATCATTCATACAAAGTGCTCTAAACACTCTGATGGACTTGTGTTGTTCAGACCATCTGGTCTGACATAGGCTTGGGATGTTTGATTAATTTTCTTCGCAAGACCAACTCGCGAAAAAAACGTAATAATGGCCTTTATAGTTCCACAGTATTGCGGTTTCTGGTATTAATGTTCAAAATCATTTACTACTAGATTTTGTTTGTTTGAAGAGCAATGAAAGAACAATTCTTTTTTATACTTTTTCCGCCATATTGCTTGGACACCTCCTTCTTTGACAGACATCGTAGAACAGCCATCGAAACCGAAGCCCACGCATTTCTCGGGATTCAGTTCTTCTTCGGTCGTGAAAAAATCGTCAATGGCTTTCGAAATGGTTTTTGCGTCAAGCGCTTTTAGTTCTACAAAGCCATAAGTTCCTCTTTGATTTCATCGGACTCTTTGTCGAAATAGCGCAACCCTAAGGATAATTGTTCCTTTCCAGAAATATCAAGCGTGTTTCCATCTGCTAGTAATGCTATACGCGCACCGCTTCCTTTACCTTATTAATGATGCTTTCTTATTGAGGTACCACATTAGAGAATATGATCTATTCTGAACTCAGAACTGATGGTTAACTGGTATGTAGCAATATTTCTTCACTTTTCCAAAAATGGTTTTTCAATGACTGATCTTCGGCATCCTCTATTCGTGAAACGGCAACAATAATCTTGCAACACTCTCTCGATACAATGATGGCTGTCCCCGAAGGTAAAGTCGCGCGTAACCAAGAAAATGCACTACATGAAATTAGTGAGGTATATTTTTTTTTTTAATTTTGCTTCTATTGATTTTCTTAGAAATGATTGGTTTAATTTGATGTCTACCCGGCACGTCCTGTGATAATTCTTTCAGCTTCAACACAGTTTTATGCCATGCTGTGTTTGGTATGTTCCCTTCCACACTGATGAACATCTTTATATTTTAGTGAAAGGTCCTTCATTTATAAAGAGCCAGCGACTCTCTGACGAACTTTAATTTGGTGGAAATAAATACGAAACACTTGCAAACTGCTGCTCGCCTTTAGGCTCTCTGGAGTATGTCCAGCTCAAGGTGATTGTCTCCAAACCATTCATTATTTTGAATTGCCCTAATGGGTACATCTTTCCAAAAAATTATAGGTCTTACGTGGAATCCAATACTCTTTCAGTAACTGTTTCTTTTTTCAGTCGAAATCATAGATGAATGTCCAACGTTTCTACAATGTCTTTTTCGTGACTGTCATCTACTGAAACGCTAAACTCACGAAATCTGGACCCATATCTTTTGACTCGTCGAGGTGCTGATTCCTGGGTGTGGGTCTTCATCATGCAAATATGCGAGTAGGAGGGATTGCCTCTGTGTAGTCTTAGTTGACTTATTGGTACCTTCTTCGTTTTACGCTAACATTCCACTTTTATCTGAGTTCTTCCTTTTCAAATTTACTGCAAACAATATATATATATAATATATATAATATATATATATATATATCTTATATATATATAATATATATATATTATATATATATATATACTAATATATATATAATATAATATATATATATAATATATATATATATATATATATTATATATAAATATATATATATATAATATATATATATATATATATTATATATATATTATATATATATATATAATACATATAATATATATAGTATATATATATACATATTAATATATAATATATATAATTAGATATATAATATAGTAATAATATATATATATAATAATAGATATATATATATATATATATATAAAATATATATATATATATATTGATTATATATATATATATTCATATTATTTTATTTTTTTTTATTTTTTTTTATACAGTTGTACCACACTCACGGGCATGAGTCCTAATTCAAGAGGGGTGTTACATACGCCTCAGAAGTCAACAACTAATACAGAATTACGCCAGATGAGCACAGACGCCAGCAGGCTTTTAAAAGTGGGGGAGAATTAAATTCAGCAGGAACACAGAAGAGGAAGAGAGTTCCACAGAACAGATTGAGGAAAGAAAGGAGCATCCGCAGTCTAACTAGCCTGTGAGTACCCCATCAACACAAAACTCATGTGCGGACACAGCACCCCTAGTTCTACGAGGGCGACGTAAAGGTGGATGTACGCGAGTGATAAGCTCCCTCGAGCACCTTGCCGCGCGGTATTCTCTATAGAATAAGAGATAAAGCACCAATCATCACGCCGCAAAGAATAGAGGGTCAAAGAGAATCTGGAAAGTGCAGAACAGTTTATAAGCCTTTTGGCCTTTGACTCGACTATCCAAAAGCGGGCGAAACAAGAGCCCCCCAAGATATGACTGAGCAGTACTCCATAAAGGGCGGATGAGGCCCTTGTATAGCTGGAGCACCGAGAAGAGGAAAAAAAAGTCTGGCAGTCTTCTAAACAGAACCTCCAGTTTCTTTGAGGCGCCTATGCAAACTGTTGGTGATGTGAGGTCCAAAGACCGTTTTTTTTTTGGTTTATGTAAGACCAAGGATGTTTATATGTCACAGGAGAGACGAGAGAACCGTCCAAAGAGATAGAAAGTTGAAAGGTGTCTTAGAGAGGGAGATTTGTAGAAGTTGAGTTTTAAAGAATTGAATTTCATAAGGTTGAGACGACCCTAATAGGAAATTATATCCAGATCAGCGAGAATAGAATCGGAAAGATAAGACGGGAGGCAATTCTTAGAAGTAAAAGAAGGAGCAAAATTGAAAGGAGTTGAAGAATGAAGGGTCGAGTCATCGGCATATTGAGTGAATAGAGTTAGATGTGCAGGTAGATAATTATTAATGAACAGTAGGAATAAAGTAGGAGACAATACAGAACCCTGAGGAACACCACTATTGACTTAATAGGAAAAAGAAATCGCCCCCTTCAACAATAGCTGACACTGATCGATTTTGAAGAAAGCTAGACATAGTAAGCAAAGAGAAGGAGGAATACCCAAAAGGAGGGGGAGCTTGGAGAGCAGTGACGCGTGCTATACCCGGTCAAATTGCTTTGGATATGTCAAGCGCCAGCACGCAAGTCTCCCCGTAGTTCCTAAGAGACGGAAAACCATAAATCAGTAGGATCCGAACGGTATATCGCTGTAGACCTCGAGCGCCGAAGCCGAACTGGCGATCGGAAAGAAGTGAATGAGAATTCCAGATGATCTATGAAATGAGAGTTGAGAAGGTTCAAAAGATCAGTAGATTAGAATGCAAAGTAAGAGCTGTATGGCGATAGTTAGAAGATATCAGAAAGCGGCTTCCTTTTTTCGGAAAGGTTGGACATGAGCATGCTCCAACACTGAGGGAAAGTGTTAGTATTTAGACATAGAAGAATATAGTTAAACGAGGGGCGGGGATAGCAGGGAAGCACACTCCCTCAACTTGGGGAGGAATCCCATCTGGGCCACCCGCCTTCCTAACTTCGTAATTTCTCAGGGATGCCGCATGTCACCCGAATCGAATGTAATCACCAGGCAAAGGCAATAGGACCCTGAGAGGAGAAAGGAGGAGGATGAGGAATGCCAGAACCGTCCAGAGGGTTAAGTTAGAGGAAAATAGGAGGCCGAGAAGATGATTGCCCTTTTCAGTTGGAGAATTAGCAATCAGAAACCATCAAGAGCGGAATAAGAAAGGAGGAAAGAACAGATTTTCGAAGTTGTTAGAGTGTTTTTGGGCAAATGAGGCCAGAAAGATTTGTTAGTAGGAGAACCAAGGAGGTTAGCGCACTTTCGTTTGCTGAAAGCCCGCTTTGCTCGTCGAAGAGTAATCCCTGCAATGGGGGGCGACAGTAGTCCTAATAAAATATTAAAGCAAAGAAAGATGAAATTAGCGAGAATTTTTCCACTCCCGATAAGCGCTGTCTCTAGCCTGAATGGCCAGAGAACAGGAACGATCGAACCATGGATTATGAGGAGAGAAAGATTTAGTCGAAGAAGGAATGAACCTGCTTCATCCCATCAACGATTACAGCTCCCCCCAACTTATCGGCAGAAGTCGAAGCGTCACCAGAGACAAATCAGTCATCCAATTATAGTTAGCGTAGAACAACGCAAAAGAAGCAACGGCCCGATCAAAGTGCCAGAAAAAACGAGTAGGGCAGGATGGAGGCTGTTGGAGAGAAAGTTTTAAAATTAAGGATATATAGGTTGTGGGCAGATTTACCGATAGGAGCGTAAGTGGTGTATTTTAAGAGAGAAGGTCTAGTGGTGAAACATAGGTCAAGTGTGGTCAAGAATTGGTTAGGACGATCCGGAATGTGTGTAGGTCCTTTAATTAGTTGCTCCAGATCGTTGAGAAATTGCTGAATGATTCAGCCTCCTCCCAACCTAAATCAGTATGATGAGGAGCCCAACCACTCAGTGTTGTGTACATTGAAGTCCGCCTAAATAGAGGACCTCAGTAATTGGATGAGAAGATATAACAGTCTCTGTGAGAAGTAGTAATGATATTCAATAAAGGCGTGAAAATCTGTCTGTTAGGAGAACAGTTACAGAAGCACAAGATTTATTTGTAGTAGAAGGAAGAAAGATTTAAGCCATCAAGAACATCGAAGTTTAGGAGATTCGAGAATTCCTCGCGAGACGTGTTATCATGAGTGTTTATGTTTACATAGCCAACTCCACCTTATAGACGAAATTATGAAATAAGTATAGTTGATCATTTAAACGAGTTTTAAGGATGAACTTCTTAAACCATCTGTGTCCCTCAGACAGGAGCAAAATGTTAGGGTTAAGAGTTACAGAGGTGGTATTCCACGGATGCAGAATTAGAGTTTAAGCCGCGGATGATGGTAAAGTCTATAAAAAGCCCGCGCCTGCGCAAATCTGCCATTACACACGCACACACAACCACGCCAAACCAAAAACAACTAAAGAACAAACAGACAAAAAATAAAAGTTAAAAATTAATTCACACACTAAAAAAACCGTAAATGTTAAAACGATAAAACCGTGTTTATAATAAATATGTCAAATATGAAAAATTTATATGTTTAAAACCCTCACGCACTCGCACACACCCACAAATTTACGAAAAAAAAAAATTACAATTATTCAACATAAAACTGTTATGTATAAATTAAAATAATAATTGACTAAAAACGTAGGTGCTGTGTTAAAACCCGTTTAAAATAAATAATAAAAAAATAGAAACACTGAAAACTTAAGTTAAAAAAGACTTAGAAAAAATATACCCTAGTACTATCTAAACTACGTATTACACAATCCTAAAAACTAAACTATTGACTAATGCTACATAACTAAGCTATTAACATAACTAACAAAGTCAAAGTAAAATTAACAAACGGATAGCTTATCTTTTAAAAGGATGATCAAATTCTTCAAATATTAAATCCATAGAAGTTAAAAACAATTAAAACCGGAGACGTTCAATGTACAAATTACACTTAGAGGCAAAATAACTAAAACATTACAAGCACCACTCAAATTATCGGAGCTCCAGTTAAGCACAACCAAAAAAAATAAATTATATTTTATATATATTATTATATATATATATAGATTATATATATATTATTTATATATACTTCTTTTCTCCTGTTGATGTTGGTCTCCTGGTGGGTGTTGTACAGTATATATATATATATATATATTATAATATATATATATTATATACTATATATATATTCTATAATATATATATATATATATATATATATATTTATATATACGGATATATATATAATAATATATATATAATATATATATATATTATATTATATATATATTATATATAAATATATAATATATATATATATATATATATATATATATTATATATATATAAGTATATAATGTATATGGTTCTACTACTGTAAATCTTTGCCACATATGGTTGGCTAATAATTTTACTAACATTCAAAGATGTTACAGAAAAATTAAAAGTAATGCAAATATGTTGAAACCACTAATTTCTGTGTTGTAATGAAAATAGTTTTTTAAATGAAGCTAACCCATATGGACAAGTAAGATCATGTGTTACAAAATTCCTAATTTTAAGAAGTAAATACAAAACATTTTAACTTATACAATTTTAAAGTAAAACGTACGTAACCAAGGAATCTCCCAATATCCATGATCTGATTAAATTGAACTATAACTATAACTTTACAATGAGGCGGTGTTGAATTATAGAGTAGCGTCACGGAGTGTAATAATTTCAATGCTACTTTGAACCTTAACACTTAATAAAGAATGAGAATCCGACCGAACACAAAATCTGGAATTTTTATATAATCATAAGTCACATTAAAAAAGCATAGATAGAATAACCACAGTTCTTATCTACAAATTAAAAGAGATCATATAAAATGAGTGAGAAGACCTCGTATTGGCAAGAGAAATGTGAGAAAATGACGATTGCAGACTAGCCTTCGCCATAATACTCCGTGTATATATATTATATATATAGTATATATATATATATATATATGATATATATTATATATATATATATATATAATATATATATATATAATATATATACTATAATTTATATATATATCATAAAACGTACTTAACGGCCACCCGGAACGGGAACGTTGGATGCAATAAAAAAATCGCAGGTAGACTCTATAAGAGTAAACACTTTAGGGGGGGCAAGTGCCCCCCCCTGCCCCCCCCCCTGACGACGCCTATTTATATATATAATATATTATATATTATATATATATATATTATATATAATATATATATATATATATATATATTAATATATATATATATATAATTATATAATATATATATATATATTGTATACTATTATATATATTAAATAAGGTTTTTTTTATTTAATTAAAAAAAAAAATAGTTTTCTTTATTTATTTTGTTTCACATATTATTGGCAAACTGGAAACTCTTACTTTATGAGAAAGTTTGGGGATTTTGGAGGAGTCATTTTTATGACGTGTTCAAGTTTTCGATAGGAGGCCTTTGTGGAAAATCTCAAAATAGACAAATTAAAAAGACATACATTTCTCGTTGGCGTTTGCCAGAAACCAGTGGTTTTGAAAACATTATAAGTTACGCTCTCTTCGGAGGCACAAAGTCGAAATTCCCCCAGTCCATGATGCCTTATGAACCAATGTTTCGGACGGAAATAAAATGATTTTAATGTAAAATTAGCGTCATTGTTGTAACATTTTAAGCATTATTTAATAGTAATGAAATAGTATTTGAATTATTTTCTTTACATCAGTTTGCTTTTATTTGCTTATTTATTAACTTTAGCATTTTTTTCTATGCTTACTCTTGTAAAACAGCAGCCTGATATATATATATATATATATATATATATTATATATAATATATATATATATAATATATATATATATATATATAATATATATATTATATATACTATATATATACTAATAATATTATTTTATATATGAATATTTTTTCTTTTTGAACTTACATTTATTCTCTTTAAATTTCGATCATTTTTGCAATTTTAACTGATCGTTTTTCAAAATATTTCATTCGCATATATATATATATATATATATATTATAATATATAAAACAACAACCCCTTATATATAAATATATATATATATATATATATATATATATATATATATATATAGTATATATATAGATATATATATATTATATATATATATATATATATATTTATATATATATATTATAAGCAAGCACCCCCTTGCACAAGAACCACTAGCCGCCACTGCTTGTAACACTACTGTAAAAATAACTAATTTAATGATGCAGGCATGCCGCTTGATACAATTGAGTTTAAAAAAAAAAAATTCAAAAAAGAATTATTCAATTGTTATCAATGTTTGAAACAACAGTAATGTTTTGGGAATTTTTTTTTTTATACTAGCATTAACATATTAATAACTAATATAAAAAAAAAACGTTTTAATTTATTTACAGTTAAATGTGTTATGAAATAACATTTATGAAAAAAACGTAGTTATGGAATAAAGAAAGCAATGCAAGTTAGTGAAAATATAATAATAAAAAAAGTCATAGAATTAATAAAACAAAAAGGCAAGAAAAATGCCTTGTTTAAAAAAAATAAAATAACACAAGAGGTCTTTTTACTTTTACACTTACAACACTCTCTCTTCTCTCTCTCTCTCTCTGTCCTCTATACTATATATATTATATATATAATATATATATATATATAATATATATAATATAATATATATAATATATAATATATAATATATATATATATATATATTATATATAATATATTACATTAATATATATATATATATAATATATTATATATATTATATTTATAAATATTATATGTTATATATATATATAATAATAACTATATATTTATATAATATATAATAATATAATATATATATATTATATATATATAGAAATTATATAATATCACAACTCTGGGGGAATTTGGTATGATCTGATATACAGGGTGATTCAAAACCTCTGCGACAATCTCGGAGGGCTGATAGAGGCATAACGATAAGGAACATTATTTTAAATATGGCTATGTTGTTGACGCTTCGTTTTTCAAAGTTACGGACGCCTTGAAAGTACATTAGTTTTACTGTTGTGTGACGCGTCGCAATTTGGTCGACCGACGATTTTAGGTCATCTCTAATTTTAATAATGTTTGTGCGTGCGTACATGTGTGTACGCTTAACGTCCTTCCGGAAACGTGACAATACCTTTTAACCTTGACCAATTCATTGTTGATTTTCAGTACAAGTGTAGGCACCTGATTAACGAATGGATCACTGACATTCTTCCCGAGTTAACCGACATGATATGTGTACTGTGCGGCGGAATGGCAAATTGGACGAAGAGCGCACCTCATATACCGTGAACGGTTTCCACAAAGAAATTACCCCCACCACACAATGTTTTCTCGCCTTCATCAGCACCTTCGAGATAATGGACCCTTCTCCCCTGGTGCATTGGTGGAATGACCGCTGTAACTACGAGGACTCCCTCGCGTTTGAAGACAGAGGTGCTTGAGGAGTCGCTACGCACAAACACATTCAAATTGAGTAACCTAAATCGTCGGTAATCTAGCATGCGACGCGTCACACAACATAAACTAGTGTACCTTCAATCGTCCGTAAACTTTGAAACGAAGCGTCATACAACATAGGTTATTAACAATAAAATGTTCTTTATCGTTTGCTCTATTCAGCCCTCCGATTTTGTCGCAGAGGTTTTGAATCACCCTATATACTATAGATATATATTATCATATATATATATATATATAGTATTAGTAGATTATGTTA
>JABUQX010057806.1:37500-44674 GCA_015478945.1 Trachelipus rathkii
GAATATTTTCAAATGTAAACTTAGCAGAATTAACTAAGGAAGTTTAAAAGAATATTTGCTATACTTACGCTGCTAATATCTGTACGCAACATATTTTTCATGTACAAAGGAAGATCAGTGACAAGTGTGAAATATCCCCAGTTGTTTCCCAAACCAGCAATAACGGTGGCCAAAAATGGAAGAGAGTAAAAATATATGACAAGAAATTAAATGAATTTAGAAAAAGCATAAAGATATTGTAGTTATTATGTGATATACTTTCATTTATTTACTTTCAATATATCACACGCAAGAAGAAAAGATCATAAATATAAGAGTTTAGGACCCTATAAAAAGATAATGAAGGTAAAAAGTGTTCGAAATGTAAAGTTTTCATATATATATATATATATATATATATATAATAATTATATATATATATTATATATATAATATTTAAATATATATATATTTATTTATATTTAGCATATATATATTAATATTATATACATATATTATAAATATAATATATATATAATATATATATAATATAAACCTTTTTAGTTTTGCTGGACTTTTAGAGTTTTCTAAATATTCTTTTTCTGCTTCCGAAATCCATCTAAAATCTTGAGGTTTGTCTGTTACAAGAGCAAACCATCCAATTGCCCAGATTATAGTAATGAGAGCCTGAATATAGAAAACGTATTCCCATCCAAAACTATTGATAATTAAAGCTGCCACTGGAAACGCTATGATTGTTCCAAATTGCCTCCCTGTAAAAATAAATATTTCAATCTATTAATTGAAGCGCCATATCCACTATATAGGATCGAACAGTTAATCCTTCGATAAAATTCGAGAGTAAATCATTCGATATTCGATCGGAGTATCGTTCGTGTTTAAAAATTTCTTAGGTTTCTTTGAATCTAAGTTCTGGTATGGTCACATGGTGTGGTATGGAACCATGGCATATTTGTACTCAATCTTGGTAATATTATTAATATAAAATAACTGATCTAATTTATTAACAAATGCATTTTAACCCAAAAAGATAATTACATTTACTATTGCTACTTCTTCAAGTATAATATAATAATAATAATAATAATAATAATAATAATAATAATAATAATAATAATAATAATAATAATAATAATAATAATAATAATAATAATAATAATAATAATAATAATAATAATAATAATAATAAACTGAAAGGAAATTTGAAAATATAAATTATATACCTGCATAAATAATTGTTGATAGAAGAGATAATTCCTGGGACGGAGCCCAGATGGCTAGCAAAGTGTGAGTAGATGGAGGGGTCGGACCCTGTTGGCAAAAATTAAAAAATAAAAAAAAAATTATAAAAATATCTTAAGTAGGTTTAAATGGAGGTTTTGAATCTGAATAAACATTTTAGTTATTGCATAAGTTAATTACAAAATGTTCAAAAAATTTCTTTCAAATTTCATAATATAGTACCTGCGAAAGTCCCATTAAAAATCTTACGACCATCACAGCCGTTGGGCTTGCGTGGGAAGCCACTGGGACGAAGAGAGTTAAAATTGCGCTTCCAAGAATTGAAAAACCAATGACCCTTCTAGGACCAATAAGTTCTGATAATCTTCCACCTTTGATATAATAAAAAAAAATCAGTGTTACCCAGAGAACTGGTGTCATAGAATAATATTATAAACGTTTTAGTCGGAAATACTTACCAGGAATTTGCAACCAGAAGTAACCCCACGAGAATGATCCCAGTATTAAACTTTGGGTGAATTCATCCCAGGTAAAAATTCCAGTCTGAAAATAAAAGCATTCATATTTTTAATTTTAAACCCTCAAATGAGAAACACGTTACAGGAAAAACTGAATACAAATTCAATTATTGTTTAATCTATGAATAAAAAATAACAAATGAAAACCACTTTTTTGAAAGTTTCCCACAAGCACAAAGTTAGTGATTTTTTTTTTTATTATTTTACTCAGGTTTTATTTAATGATAAAGAGAAGATGTACAAATTTTAATTATTGGATACCCCAATCAAGTCGAAATTTCGGAGTATAAGAGTTTTAAATTAAATGCGTTTCTGTGCATGAGAAAAATGTTCAAGTTATTTGTATGAGTTGACTGTGTTTCAGTAATTTGAGAAGAACTGAGGCTGGTAGGAAAACATATCGAAATGAATTAGTGAAAGACTAATAAGCGACAAATTTTAGTGTTAGTTAAATAAATATGCTAGTGAACTCTTCTATACAAATTTTGGATACCAAAGAATTCTCTTAGCCTAAGATTAAGTCGAATTAATTAATTGATTTAACGGTTGCTTACATATTCTTCTTCGCTTTCCACTTCATCTGGGACTTCAATGTTACAAGAATTGAAGACATTTATTTCACTTTCAGATCTGTTAGAGGTATCACCATAGCAATGAATTGTCACAATTCATGTTTAGTCTTTAACATGTAAAGAAACTTGTTTTTCCCATAAAGGCCATTCGGCTACAAAGTGCCGAGCAGATACATAACCTAAAAAACCGAATATATATATACTATATATAATACTATATAGTTACTATTATATATATATCTATATACTATATATATAGATATATATATATATATATACTATATTATATATATATATATATTATATATTATTATATATATATATATATGCCATTAAAATAATTGCTTAATAATAACCATTTTAATTAAAAATATATTCTCAATGGAAAGTTATATCTTATATCTTTTCTCAGCTTTTATTTTCACCTCTGGATTGCAAAATGGTGAGACGTCTTCATGAACCCAATCAAAATAGAGTCCAACAAATAGGGCTTACGCATTACGATTACAGTCAATTCCCGATGCATTTGATTGTAAGTGAAAGGGGCAGGAATATATTTTTTGAGAAATGTTTTTTCGGGCTTTATCAGTAGAGAATATGAAAAATTGAGTTTGGTGATTTAATCTGGAGTAAGAGAGATGATAAGGTGGGAGATGAAACCGTGCGTGTGTAATCACGGGTCAAACAAGCTCGCGCCAAAGTAGAAGGTGTGTAATACAGAGTTCAAAGGGAAGATTCCTTTGAAAATATGAACTGTAAAAGTGAAAGCTGATACAACAGTTTCCACGCTAGATACGATTGGAGCAAGAGACACTTTTACATCCATACAAGAATGGTTAGTCATTCCTTTAGAGACAAGCAACTTGTGATAGTGCGAAGCACTATTTGAGAGTTCTTCCCTCAAAACTCAAACCTATTAATAGTTTGTTAGTGAAGATTCCTCGATGATCCAAGAAAGCTTACAGAGTAATGAAAAGAAAAATAAAGATAATGAAAATGAAGAAGGTAGTAAAATAAAAAATCAAAGCTGTGTTTCGTACTCTATCGATATCTTTCGATATGTCAGCACGACATCAAAAATTTACCAAAATACTGAATCTCCAAAGGATAGAGAATTCAGAGAGCAATTAAAGCGTCCACAGTATAAAAACCCGTTCAACAATAAAAAGTCATTTCTGTCGATCTGAGTTTAAGACAGATATAATTAAGAGATTTCCAAATCATCCTGTCTGGAATCGATTTCTAAAAGTTTGGAAAGAGCAAAAGGTTCAATCATTGGAACTATAAGGGTCTCCATTTTTGAAAATCGGTTGATCGAACGAATGCTTCTTGTAAGGAGAAAAGATAGAAGTCGATGGATAGGAGAACTAAATAAGTTTACCAAGGCAAAGAGCTAATTCAGAACATCAAATTTTGAGAATAATATTTATATGAAATTACGACATTCGTTTCATGTGGAACTAGTAGCAAAGAATTTGGTGAAGAAGAGTTCAACTTTATCAAAAGGTAAGATACCCTAGCTGACTTATTATTTATTTATTTATTTATTTATTTATTTATCTACTATATATTCTTAAGAAATAATGTATCATTTATTTACCTTATTGAAACATAATATAAATCTAATTTGGAGTCCGAAACCAAAAACTGATTTGTTGAATTAGTTTCATTTGATTTCCTTGACAAAAATAAGATACAGATAAATGTTTTTTTTTACCTTACTTATTATATTCGTACCTTGTTCTTTCAATGTTGGTCGTTTAATGGTTTTAATACCCTTTCTTGCTTTTCTTGATTTGTCAATCTTCATGATTAATAATCTTCAATATTTTGATATCGTGTGGTCAAATCAGAAAATTATTTGATGGCTTTTTTTTTTAATTTTCAGATTTTATTTTGATTTAGAAATCAATCTTAGCTATAAAATGCAATAATAATAATACTTAGATTAGCTTATATTCATATATCTATATTTAGCTACAAAATGCAATACTAATATTTAAATTATCATATATTCATGTATTTATTATGTTTAGCTATAAAATGCAGTAATAATATAATAATAATAAAACTTAAATTACCATATATTCAATTATATATATATATATATATATATATATATATATATAATATATATATAATATATATATATAATTATATATATATATACTATATATATATATATATATATATATATATATATATATATATTTGGGCATGTATTTACATTTTTTCATATAAAAGAATAATCTGCTGTAAGAGATCGCTGAAACTTCATATACCGGAATTCAACAAGTCTCCAGGTTAGTGCTCTTGACTTTGCATCTATTGTATAAGAAAAGGTACATCATGAAAGCAACGTCCTTATATACTATTTTCCAATTTTGATGTCATAAACCACTCGTGAGAACAATACATAATAATATTTGTTTAATATAGGTGTTATTTAGATATTCTGGAATATTCATATTTTTTTTCTAATTTCCCATGAATCTTCTAAATAAATATTGATATTCTGAATTAGCAAATAAAGAAAACAAAAACACAATGGTATGAAAATTAATTTATTCATGGGTAAGTACGTGGTAAAGAAGAGAACATTTGTTTCCAACGCAACTGGTTTTTTTTATTATTATCAAATAGAAATTTTTTTCATTTATTTTAAGCTGTGAGATGAACTTGGGTTAACATAATGTAAGGAAAAACTTATCAAACATTTACTAAATGTTTGAAGTTTTGAACTATTGCAGAAGATATTATAATTCATTTAAAATAGAAAGAATACATAAATGAAAGCCTGACTATTTTAGCAAGCTTAGAAGATCAATGTGGACAGAAAGAGCAGAAATTAATTCTTTGGAAGAAATTAATGTTAAATAAAACTGAGTTGGAGAGAGATGGAGAGAGGTGGAGAAAGGAAGCATAGTTCTGGAATCGTCAAAAGCTAAATAGATGCAAAAGTTTGAGGAAAGAGTTCTTCAGCTTTGGTAGAAGGTAAGACATCATTGGTAGTAATGTCTGAGGAAACTTGAGGAACGAAAAGAGAAAGAATCAAATTTTGAGTTGACATTTATTGCAAAGTGTCACAAGGGGCTTGAAGAAGAAAAATCAGAGAAATTTTAACATTTTCTATGGAAAAAATAGTTTTTAGTGCCTAAGAGAAGGGTATCCGGGGAGATAATTCGGACGAACATATTGACAGGCACCCACACACGGCACACGCACACGCACGCACACGCACACGCCACACGCACACGCACACGCACCACGCAACACGCACACGCACACGCACCGCCCTACACACACATATATAAATAAATAAATTAAACTATATACATACATACATAGGCATATATATTATATATATAAAACAGAAATAATAAATACTATATATATATATTATATATATACTATATATATATATATATACTATATAATATATATATATAATTATATTATTATCTATATACTATATATATATATATATATTATATTTATATATATAATATATATACGTTAATATATATATATATATACACTATATATTATATAATTATATATTATATATTATACTATATATACCTTATATATATATATATATATACTATATATATATATATATTATAATATATATATACTATATATATATATTATATATAGTATACTATATATAATATATATATATATATATATATATATAATACTATTAATATATATATGTATAGTATAGTATATTTATATATATATATATAATATATATACAAATATATATATATATATTCTATATATATATATATATATATATATATATATATATTATATATTTAGATATATAAATATATATATATTATATATATATACATATATATATATATTCATATATACTATATATATATATATATATATAATATATTGTATATATAAAATATATATATACTTAGTATATATATATATATTATATATACGTATATAGTATATATATATATATATAACTATATATATATATATTATATAACTATATTATATATTATATATATATATATACTATATTAAAATATAATACTAACTATAATATAATACTAAACTTTTATATTATACTAATATATATATATATAGACGTAATAAGTTATATATATATATTATATATATACGCTATAATATATATATATATATATATATATATATTATATATATATATATATATTATACTATAATATATTATATAATATATATATATATATATATATATATCATATAGTAGTAATATATATATATACTATTATATATATATAATATATATATTTATAATATATATATATATGTGTGTTGTGTATGTTCGTGAGTGCCCTATAGTTTAATAGATTAGATAAGTTGGGTTATGTATACTATATAAATATATATATATATCATATTATATATATATATATATATTAAACTATTATAATCATATATATATATATATATACTATAATATATATGTATATATATGATATAATAATACTACTATTATATATATATATATATATATATATTATATAGTATATATAATATATATATATAGGATATTATATATACTAGAATAATATATATATATATAATATATATATAATTATATATATACTATACTATATATATATATAGCTTATCTACCTATATACTATATTATATATATATATATATATATATATATAAATATATATATATATATATATATATATACTACAATACATATATTAAATATATATATATATATTTATACTATATATATATACTTATACATTATTATATATTTAATATATATGTATATATAACTATATTATATTATATATATATATATATATA